>PJEM01020673.1:0-12948 GCA_004023845.1 Helogale parvula
ATTTTTACATTGTAGTACTTGTTTTCCTTGTTGGGGTGTTTGCTGATTTAATACATTCCATCAAGGACAGAAATTACATGCTGGTTTTTTTTTTTCCCATAGGAAGTGTGTCTTGGGTTTTTCCCTTATTATTTTCTTTACTTTTTTTTCTTTTTCTTTCCTCTTCTTTTTTTTTTGGTGGTGGGGGTGGTTATGTTTAAATGAAGTTGCTTTTACAACACCAAAGACTTCATCATCCATTTCCTACATAAAAGGTAGCTACTTTTTTGCATGGACCTCAAGCATATTGTAGTATAGAGGTGGAATTTAAGGAAAGGTATTAAGCAGGCTGTGTTGTAGCTTATGAGCAAGTAATAAATTGTATCATTTATCTTGAATGTCTCATAGATAAGCTGCTATATAACGACTGCCACTTCAGACAGCTGTGAAATTAGGTGATTAACTAGTTGGTACTTAACCTTCTAATTTCTGTATAAGTCTAATTACATGAAACAGAAGTTAGTGTTTCGATTTTTTACTTTGCTTTTCTGTTTGGAGTGTAACTGTAACTACTGTAGTGTAAATGATGGAAAATAATTGCATATGTTAAAAAAATAAAAAAAGAGAAAAGGGCAAAAAAAATAAACATTGGAAGCTACATACAAAATGTATGTTTCATGTCACAGTGTCGCTTCCGTCACACATTTGGGGTGTGTATGTACGTGTGCGGTGGTGGGAAATCTCCCAGTGTGCGAGAAGCCTGGGAGGGACAGAGTGGGGGAGGCCCCTCCTGTCCCATTCATAACAGGTTCATTCACTGGGAGCCGGCTAAAACGGACTAATCTCTCACGCAGTCAGTGTCTCTACCCTAATAAAGCTCCACCACCTCTCCTAGAACTCGGTAAGTTCCAAGTGCGGTCAAAATGCATGTTTCCCAGAAATAATCCGAAATGGATTTGTAGATAGTTTATAGGACGGTGAAGAAGGGAGGGGGGTGGAAGTGGCAATTTTCAGGAATCGCTTTCTTTTTTCGTCTTTGCGCTGGGTTTCAAAAAGATTCAAAGCAAGTATTTAACCAGCCAGTGATTTTCTCAGAGGGCCTCTCAGACTGCTGCTGTCCACTGGAAGCCAGCGTCTAGACGGTCTGAGACCGGGAACTCGTAGATGCATTTGCAGCAGCAGCCTCTGCTTCTGTCCCCAGGTCCGAGGGACGCTGCTCTCCGGGCCCTGCCACCAGTGAAGCGCCCAGGCGTCCCGGAAGATCCGACCTGAGCGCAGACCTCGCGGACCATGAGTCGTCTGAGGCTGCGAGCGTCGGTCCCGCGGCTGCTGCTGCTGCTGCTGCAGAGCGGCTGCCTCCTCGTGGCCGCCCGGAGAGACCAGGGGGCGGCAGGCGGCGCGGCAGAGCCGGCCCCGGGTCCCGCGGGCGGCTCTTCCGGCCGCTTCGTCAGCTCCGAGCGGCACGCGTGCACCTGGCAGCTCCTGCTGCCCGCCCCAGGGCCGGCGGCGGGCAGCGAGCTGGCGCTGCGCTGCCAGGACCCGGCCGGGACGCGCCACCAGTGCGCCTACCGCGGGGAGCCGGAGCGCTGCGCCGCCTACGCCGCCCGCGGCGCGCACTACTGGAAGCAGGTGCTCGGCGGGCTGCGCAAGAAGCGGCGGCCGTGCCAGGACCCCGCTCCGCTCAAGGCTCGCCTGTGCGCGGGCAAGAAGGGCCACGGCGCCGAGCTGCGCCTGGTGCCCCACGCGTCCTCACCCGCGCGTCCCACTGCGGCGAACGCCCCCCGGGATCCCAAGCCCCGGGCCAGGATCCGGGGGCGGCCCCGGGAGCCCGCGCCGGGCCCCTTCGGAGGGGCCCGACTTCCCGCCGACGCGTCTCCCAGAGGGAAGCCCTTGGAGAAGACCAACGCCGGCAAGAGGAAGGCGGCCTCGGACCCAGACCAGGCGGGACCCCTGGGGACCGGGCCGGATCCCGATGGACTGGACGAGAACGCGAAGCTCACCGAGACCTACTGCGCTGAGAAGTGGCACTCTCTCTGCAACTTCTTTGTCAATTTCTGGAATGGCTGAGGCTGCCCGCCTCGGGAGGAACCTGGGTGGGGGGAGGTACGCAGCCGGGAAGGAGAAGTTAAGGACATCTTAGGCCAAGAGATAAGGGATGGAGACTGGGGAACAGTCCAGGTTCTAGAATGGGGCTGGGGGGTGGGAGGGCATGGGTCTTGGGATGAGAGTGTAAGGGGTATGGAGAATCTCCGACAGAGAGAGGTTAAGATTTTTTGAAGAGTCTCAACCCCGATTAAGAGCAGAAGAAATAGTGGAAACAGAAGTAGGCATACCTTAAATGTGCAAAAACTGTAGACTGGGGAGAGAGTACAGAGGGAGGCTGGGAAAAATAAGGGGGGGAAAGTGAGGAGAGTGATATAAATCTCATGTGGGAAGCAGGATACAATGTATACTGTTTAACACATTTATATTAAAATGTAATCACGAGCTATTGATACCCTGAGCCAGGTTGAATTGTTTAGTGACTTCTTACCCAATCAGCTGACGACATTCCCAACTTTTTTTTTTTCCTTTTGGAATTAGTATGAACTTGTGTACTGCTTCCTGTCATAGGTGATCTCTGTTGGGATAGAAGCCATTCAGAGGTCAAAATTGCCTCTAATGAAAAGATTTTCAGGATGGTTGCCCTTGAATTCTTTTAGAAGTGTTACCTTTAAACAGAGGGATGTCTTATGTTCTGAAACTTTCCCACTAATCTTCTAAATTCAGAGGTGAATTGCAGTGCTCCAGTAGGTTACAAAAAAGAATTCTCTTTATATTTGGCCATATTTTAAAAAAGCTGAAATTAAGTGTGTATCTCAGAGTCATTTGGACCATTATGGAAGTTATATCTGTTTCATGTAATTAATTGTTAATATATTTCATTTTAAGTAAGACGTAATGGTAACTTTGCACATGTTAGGTGCTCAATAAAGAGTATATGGATAAATTTAAAGAACTAGTGGGGCAATGGAAATTCTAACTGCATTTGATATAGTTCTGAGTATACATTGAAGTAAGTTCCCAAATACCTCTTGAATTGTTAGGAAAAGACCAGATGTCTGCATAAAGCCAGAGTGACAAACTGGCAAACCCTGGGTTGTATCATTGTTCTCTTGGCCCGCATGTGGTGCTCAGTTTTCCTCTCTTCTTCCTCCCTCACAATGTGGATTTGTTGCCAGCATTTAAAAATTAAATAATTTCATATAAAATTCAGATTTCTGAATTCTCTTGAAAAATCAGATCTATAAACGTTTTGCTCTACCTTGCAACATGGCAGCCATTTGGTTGACGCTGAATATTGGCTGCCCATTCTAGTTCAGGCATGTTGTCTGGAGTTCTCTGCTGCTCCCACAGATCTTATCTATAAACTTTACTCATTCATTCTACAGGCCTGAGCCCCTGAGACATTTAAGCCACTGCTAGATATAAGGTTTTTGCCTTTTTCTGACCTTCTGTTCTTCTCACACCCACTCCTTTAAGATAGTGGGAAATGCAACAATGTTACAGATGCTGAACATCTCCTGAACTCTTACCCCTTAGACCAGCCTCTAAGAAATGTTCACTATCTCTCACCTATTCTGCACCTTCTTGTATTCAGACAATTGGCAAAACAGTCAGACTGCACATAGTTTCTGGCCAGGTTTATGAGATCACATTCTGAATACCATTGACCAATAGATAAAATTCATCTTGGCCGTGGAAAGGAAATTCAGAGTAGTTAGAGAGCACTCCCTTAAGATGGGGGACAATGTACACTTGCTCCAAAGAGGCTGGCGAGATTTGAGTGTCATCAGAGAAGGGTATTAGAGATGAAACACTGCTGCCTAGAACCATAGCGAGAATCATGGCTTTGCCACTCCAAACAAGACAAATGCCAAAGCTTCCTGTGTGCCCTTTGGCAGTCTGATGAGCTTACCTCTATGAAAGAAGGAATGGCCAAACTCTAGGCCCAAGTACACAGTGCAGATTGCTGCTGCTTCTGATTTTTTACTCTTTGAGAAGAACTATCCCAGGACTTCCACTCAAGAACAGAAATTGGACTGATAGGGGCCAGCTGCTTGCAGTGAGAGGGAAATGGACAGATCCTGCCACCAGCTTCCGGGGTGACTTTGGCTAAGTCTCAATGTCTCCACTTTGAAGAGAGTTAGGCCAGATTAAATCTGAGGTCCCTATGGCATGCTACTCTCACTCCAGAATCCTATAAATAGTTTTGCACAGTGATAACAGCATGTGAAAAATCAAGTACTCTGTGTAGAGTACCACGTTATATACCAGGGAAGAAAAGCTTGAGAGAAAGCCAGCTGAAATAGCCAGAGAAATCAAAAAGACTTCTGTGTCTGGAGCATCTAGAAAGATTCGGAAGGTTGGGCCAGAAGGACAAATCTGCACATGGGAGAAGCAGAATCAAATAGTCTAAAATAATGAGGAGGAATGATAGGGAGAACTCGGGGTATTCTCCCCCACGGGTGCCGTCAAGAGCGAGGGGAGGGGCTCCTGGCTGGCTCAGTCAGTGGAGCACGTGGCTCTTGATCTTGGATATGAGTTTGGGCCCCACGTGGGACGTAGAGATTACTTCAAAATAAAATCTTTTTAAAAAAAGTGACGGGAAAGTTTCCAGGGCTCACCCAGGTTTATTGTCAGAGCTGGGATCAAACATGGACATCAGAAGTGGCAAGAAATCTGTCACTCAGCCTATTGGAGACAGAGAATTTATTAAAAATGTTGAACCATCTTATTCTCTTATACTTCCCAAGTTATTTAGCATAGAGCAAGCAAGAAAAAGTAGAATTACACCCATGTACTCCATACCCAGTTTGCTTTTCTGAACTCATCTACACCAGGGGAAATCTTTTCAACCTTCAAAGTCCTCCAGTCTCTCTCTCTCAGTTTGCCCTGACACACCACCAACATTTCAGTCCTTCTAAAAGAACATTTGCATCCAATGACTTAGTATAAGTCATTGCTTATGGCTTGTTTTTATATTTATATTTATATATTTTTCATTTTTTTAATGCTATGTTATGTTTGAGAGAGAGTGATGAGGAAGAGAGAGAAGGGGACAGAGCTTCCAAAGTGGGCTCAGTGCGGACAGTAGAGAGCCCAGTGCAGGGCTTGAACTCACAAACTGTGAGATCGTGACCTGAGCCAAAATCAAGAGTCGGATGTTTAACTGACTGAACTACCCAGGTTCCCCTTTAAGAGTTTATTTTTAACGGGTCACCTGCATGGGTCAGTCGGTTAAGCATCTGACCAGCTCAGGTCATGATCTCACAGTTCATGAGTTCAAACCCCAGGTCAGGCTCTATGCTGACAGTTTCGGATTCTGTGTCTCCCTCTCTGTCTGCCCTCCTCCACTTGCATTCTTTCTCTCTCTCTATCAAAAATAAATAAACAAAAAAAGAAGAATTTATTTATTTATTTATTTAAAAAAATTTTAATGTCTTTATTTTATTTTGAGAGACAGAGCAGAGAGTGAGCAGGGGAGGGGCAGAGAGAGAGGGAGACACAGAATCTGAGCAGGCTCTGAGCTGTCAGCACAGAGCCCGATGCGGGGCTCGAACCCACAGACTGTGAGATCATGACCTGAGCCGAAGTCGGATGCTCAATCGACTGAGCTACCCAGGTGCCCCAGAAGAATTTATTTTTAAGTAATCTCTACACCCAATATAGAACTTGAACTCATGACCCCTATGTTAAGAATCACATGCTCTACTGACTGAGCCAGCCAGGCCCCCCCATTTATGATTTTATTTTATTTTATTTTTTAAATGTTTATTTTTGAGACAGAGAAACAGAGCATGAGTGGGGGAGGGGCAGATATAGAGGGAGACACAGAATCCAAAGCAGCTGTCAGCACAGAGCCTGACCTGGGGCTCAAACCCACAAACCATGAGATCATGACCTGAGCTGAAGTTGGCCGCTTAACCGACTGAGCTACCCAGTTGCCCCTATGATTTTAGATAAAAACAGGATCAGTAACAGTACCCTAGGACACTATATTGAAGCCTGAGGCAAAATGAAAATCAGTAATGAATAATACTGTCTTTATTGAAAATTTTGATGTTTTGTTTATCATGGATTGTTTTACATTAATTTTTATTTTTAATATTGCATTAAAATGTCATTTTTCTTGATTACAGAGTTTGTTGGAAATCCCCTATATTTTGCACCCTAGCAAAGCACCCTAGGAGGCAGATCCTGCGAGGTGCACAGCACTGGTATTGGAGCCAGGGGCGGCTGGTTTGAATACGAGTTCTGCCCACCTCTTACTCTGGGTTACTTTAAGAAAGTTTCTTAATCTCTTCCTGTTTCTTTCTCTTCTCTTGTTGAATAAGGCTTACCAGCTTCCAGGGTTACCACGAAGAATAAATTATGTGGTATATTGGATACTGCCCAGCACCACACAACAGGCACATAATAGATACCCAACAAATATTACATCATTGTCTCTTACAGAACGATATGTTTAAAATCAATTTAATTAAACAACACATGCTTGTTGATACTGTGCCAGATATCCTGGACTTTGGTGCTGAAGAAGAGAGGTGAGTATACCTCGACAGAGGACTAGACTTCAACACGCTGGAATTTAGGACTATATCATGAACCCCTTAGAGAACAGTGAGAATAACAATAAAAGAAATTCGGTTTCTATGTGTAAGAGATTAGGAAGATGAAATGTAAGTGTAGGTCTCGTCATCTGGGAAGCACGCCTAGAAGATGTTGGCTTGAGGTAAACTTTGATGTACTGTAACTCAAAAAACAGGTATGGGAAATGAATGAAGATCTAAATGAAATGATGAAAAGAAATGATGTAAACATAACATCCCTGGGCCAAGTCCCAGTTCTGCCTCTAGGTCTAATTCTGGGCAAGTCATAAAAATTTTTGTGCCTCAATATGGCATATGGAAAAAATATATACTATGCTGCTGAAGGCTCCAGAAAACAAGAGCTCTAAGATAACGTTGGTGGGGGTGTAAATTGGTATAACCTTAATGGAAGAGAAGTTGGCCATTTATTTTATCAAAATTTGAAATACCCTTCCCTTTAGCCTGGCGAGTTCTTTTTTTTTAAGTGTTGATTTATTAATGAGGGGAGGCGGGGAGGCAGAGAGAGGGAGACACAGGATCCAAAGCGGGCTCTGGGCTGACAGCAGAGAGCCTGATGTGGGGCTCAAACTCACTAACCATGAGATCATGATCCGAGCCGAAGTTGGACACTTAACCAACTGAGCCACCCAGGAGCCCCTAACCTGAGAGCTCTATATTTTTATCCTAAAGACAAATTAGTACAAGGTGTGAGAAGTGAGATGATTCATTTTCAAAAATTCCAAATAAAAGCTATGGTGTCTAGTTAACTATGGGGAGCCAGAAGAACGGAGATCAGCCACCTGCAGGCAAGGAAGTGTCACTCCCTGTGGGGAGCCAGAAGAACAAAGATCAGCCGCCTGTAGGAAGGGCAGTGTTATCTCTCCCAGTTCAGGGCTGGAGACAGCTAGTCTGAGCTTTCTTACCAGCCCCTCAGGTGCTGTGCTAAAATTGCAGTTTCGGTTCCCCCTTTACCCTTGCCTTTTCCTAAAAATCACTTGACCCTGTTTCCTAGCAACCGACCTAGGTCAGCTGCCTTGCTTCCCACCTTGAACCCTTTATAAGATGTTTGTGTTCTCTCAATAAATGAGGCTTGATCAGAGACTTTGTCTTGCTTCCACTCTCTGTGCTCCCTGCCCTACCCTATTCTCACTCCCTCCCTCAGGAACCTTCGTTGACTGACCTGCCAGGCAGGTAAGTTAACAATAGGTTTACAACCTATTGGAAATATGTACTACCTCCCCTGGCACAATGGAGTCCCAAAGCTTAGACAGTTCACTTCTTGGTTCTTCTTCCCCTCACCATTTCTCATTTATTTTTCACGGGTTTTGCAATGCGTTTGTGCCAAAAAAGTGAAGTATCTGTGTCACCTCAAGGAATGTACATTTGTTCCAATCAGAATAGTTTTTGCTTTACATGGGCATAGGCGATAGGTGACTTCCGGGTAAGACTGTAACCTCAGTAGTACTCAGCCAATAAGGAATCAGTGTTGGAACTTGCATACTAGGAAATAAATTGTCTTCTGTGACTGCTCTGAGTGTGCCTATCCATTAAGCACCTACTTTTCTTTTTAATGTTTATTTATTTTTGAAAGACAGAGAGAGACCAAGCATGAGCAGGAAGTTTAGAGAGAGAGGGAGACACAGAATCAGAAGCAGCTCCAGACTCTGAGCTGTCAGCAGAGACCCTGACGAGGGGCTTGAACTCAGGAACCACAGATCATGACCTGAGCTGAAGTCAGATGCTTAACTCACTGAGCCACCCAGGCGCCCCCAGACACCTACTCTTGCAACAAGAACCTTGACTAAAGGCTTGCTTCACGGAGCTACGAGTCTCTTCCTCCCTCCTTTGATTGGGTCGGTGTGCTTATTTCTCACACAAGGACTCACAGAAGTACCTACAAAGTTATTAATAGCAACAATGTTTATATTGACAAAAAATAGAAACAACTTCAATCAATGGAATATTAAGTAAGTTTCAACTCAGCTATTTTTTTATGTTTGTTTTTGAGAGAGAGGGAGAGGGAGCAGGGGAGGGACAGAGAGAGGGAGACAGAGGATCTCATGTGGAGCTTGAACTCATGAACCGAAATGTCATGACCTGAGCCGAAATCTGACCTTAACGGACTGCCATCCAGGTGCCCCAAGCAACTCATTTATATTAGACTGAACCATATTGCGTGAACCAAATTAAGGCCATCTTGGGCAAATCTACCATGATGACTGTGCTGTGACCTGAAACCTTCCTGAGCACCCCCTCCTTTCCCACATTCCTTCCTTCTGTTTAACCACACTCTTAAGTACACCCTATCGGCATAATATCCTTGATCTGCCCTGAAGATATAACTATGACACACACATATTTTAAAACATTTCCTCTTGGGTGATTCCCCCAACATGTACTCCCAGCCTCTAGGGTTATAAGAGTAGTTTTGGGGTTTTTTTTTAACGTTTATTCATTTCTGAGAGACAGAGAGAGACAGAGTTCCAGCAGGGGAGGGGCAGAGAAAGGAGACACAGGATCCAAAGCAGGCTCCAGGCTCTGAGCTGTCAGCACAGAGTCCAAGGCTGGGCTTAAAACCCACAAACCATGAGATCATGACCTGAGCCAAAATGGGATCTCAACACTGAGCCACCCAGGCACGATAGATAAGAGTAGGTTTTAAGGGAGGTGGGGATCGAGGAGATTTACTGGTTTTTCGGAGCCCTAGACATGCTTCTAAGTCCCCTTAATAAGCCATTTCTTGGGAAACTGTTTTTTTTCCTTCTCTCTAATGGCTCCTTTGGAAGTCATTTTGCCTATTCTCCCCTTTCACGGAATACATATGGAACTGTTATTTGACCATTCTGACCTACCAAAAAAAATGACAATTTTATATGGTTCAACTTAACACAATACTATGTGGCCACTTAAAAAATGAAAGATTGAACTGGGTGGCTCAGTTGGTTAAGCTTCTGACTCGATTTTGACTCAGGTCATGATCTCATGGTTTGTGGGACTGAGCCCTGCATCAGGCTCTGCATCAGGGTCCTCACCAGTATGGAGCTTGCTTGGGATTCTCTCTCTCTCCCTCCCTCTGTTCCTTGCTCTGTCTCTCTCTCTCTCAAAATAATTTTTAAAAAAGATATCAGGGCATTTACTTTTGAATGTCCCCTCTCTGTACAGAGAGCTTTCCTACTATTCTTCGTATCTAATCTTACCCTGGGGGTGGGAAGGGCGGGGATGTCAGAACACCACTTAATGATTATTAGTGAAGAAACTTCTTGGAAGAATGCAAGGAGCCCATGTGACAAATGCTTACTCCCAAGCTTGATTTTCAGCCCTCATGGTAATTTTCTTCTTAACAAGGTGGGATAGTTTTATTCTGAACATTTGGGCCCTCCATTTGAAACATACAGCTGCATACTACATTTAAAAAAATAAGTTCTTGGTCCTTGCAACCTAAACACCTATGACTTCAAAGGATAAACAAAATGAAACCTACCTAAAAGAAATCAAAGTTGGGGCTCCTGGCTCAGGTGGAAAGGCATGTGACTCTTGATCCTGGAATCGTGAGTTTCAGCCACTCACTGGGTGTAGAGATTACTTAAAAATAAACCTTAAACGTTTTTTCCTTTTTTATGATGAAAAACGTCACTGTTTTATTTAGCAATATGGTACATAACAGATGTGTCTCAATTACTAAAATAATTAAAATAATCCTCAAAGACATCCTTTTTCCCCTCCAGTGATTTGAAAAGCTGTTTTTTCCCTACCAATTTCACACAAATCATCAGTTGATGGTAGTCTCTTAAAACAATCATCAAAGCACAAGCTCAGCACATTAGCTGTATGTAGCTTGTAGTAAAAGGGTATATCAACATGTCTCTCCTTAGTTAAAAATACATAATCCCTTTATTTTATATTGCAATAAAACAAATTAACACCACAGACACAGAAGACTAGAAAGGGGAAACTACTTACTTCCGAATGTCCAGTAACTTACACCTATTTGTACTTTTCCAGAATACAGGAAAGTAATATTTAAAACTCTTTGAAGTAAAACTTAATCTTTAGGGATATACAATGTAAAGAGGACTTAAGAGTAATAGCTCCATTCACTTCCAGGTCTGATTAACGTATGATTAGATAAAACAAGGCCCAAGAGCCTTCCTTTCCATTACATTGCACCACTGATCATGTGCCTTGATAAAATGGCTGATTAGACAAGATGATGGCAACATGAAGGGAAGACTTTGGATTGTCTATTTAAAATGCAGGTAGGAAGGACATTACTCTCATCTGCAAGAGCAGAAAGAGAAAATATGGACTCCAGAAGGAAGAGAACCTGAAGGATACCTGAGTGAGTGAGTGCGAACTGGGGAGATTGGAAAACGGGCCAGCCCGAGATGGGCAGGGAAGGTGGGAGCCCCAGCCCAACGTGGGGCAAGCGCGCGGAGCCCAAGAGACAAAGGGAAGAGACAGAGAGACTGAACACGCTCATAGTACTGTCTCTGGGGAAGAGGTAAAGAACGCTTAACCGCGCTTGGAGAGAGAAGCTCACTCCATAGATAACTGCTGGGTAGCCTAAATCCCGAACCCAGGTGGCACAAGGGAAGGAACAGCTTCCAGCCCTGCGCCATCTTGGCAAGGAGTCGGTGGCCACGGCAGCGGCTGTGTCAGGGGTGCTCACTTCGACCTCGGTTTTGGGAGTGAGAGCACGCACCTCATTTCCACGGCGCATCTCGCCCCCAACATTGGCCGTGCGAAACCTGAATCCTGGGTGCCAACAGGGAAAAAAAAGCCCCCACCTCTTCGCGATCCCGGCAGGGAGTTGGCGGCGGTGGAGACCTGGGTGTGCGGAGGCTGCAGGAGCTCCCAGCTCATTTCCAGCAGCTCCCAGGGCCGCCTCCAGCAACAGCTGAGCACTCATTCCTCCCTCAACACTAACGCAATCCCAGCTGGGGATTGGGTCTGTGAGGCGGCATGCACTTCACCTCCTGCTGCGCATTTTGTCTCAGGCAGGGGCAGCCGAAATTCCCGCCTGAGTCAAGACAAACCGATTCCTCCCCCTAAGAAGCCAACCACCAAAGCAAATTCATCTCATCTGTGGTAGCATAAAAGTGCATGGACTGGAACTTTGAACCGAGGCGGGCCTGGAAAATACAACTCGGCTCAACCACGGCACAAGGAGATCAGACTCATTAGAGTGGACTACAGTTCGTAGTTCAGCAGAGCTTGGCGGGCCACCTATCTAATCTCTGCAGACACCAAGGCAGAGCCTCTGAGAGCAGGCTCCGAGACCTACCACATTAAACCATGCTTATCCACGAGAGGGAGCTGCTGGGGTTTTTTTTCTTTGTTTGTTTGTTTTTTTTAATAAATTTTTCTTTTTTTTCTTCATTTTTTTCCTTCCTTTTTCTGTACGTATTTTTTATTATCATTACTTTTTTTTTACTTAAAGTTTTTTAAATTTTTACTCCTTATTTTCCTTTCTCCTTTCTCCGTTTTTTTCTTTACCATCTTGCAATCCAGATATATTCTCCTATATCTCATCCCTACCTCTCCCCTCATCAGTCATACACTTTTAAACTGTCCACTGTCCTTAGTTGTCTCTGACCCCCTTTATTTTTTCTTTTTTTTCTTTTTCTTTTCTTCTTCTCCTCTTTTCGTCTCTTTCCTCTCCATTCTCTTTATTTTCTTTCCCCCTTTTAATGTGTTTGTTTGTTTGATTTGTCTGTGCGTTTGTGTGTTACTGTTCCCTCTGTGTTTGTCTGTCTGTTTTCCTTCTTAGGGCTACACCAAGAAACAAGCCAAAGTGTGCAGGACAGCGAGTCCCAAATATTGCTGAGTAGGGAAATAAAATATTCAAAGGCACAACAAGAGAAACTGAGAGACATCATTAAAAGAATATTTCCTGAAACGACAGGCCCTGGACAGTCAATAAGCCTCCTTTAACAGAGAAATATTAACAGGTGCGCAGTGCACAACGAGCTTTCTAAAGGTGACAAGAGACAGAAAACTAGCAAAAATGACAAAATGAAGGAACTCTCCCCTGAAGAACCTACAGGAGGAAGTCACAGCCACAGAACTGCTCAAGGCAGATCTAGACAACATACCGGATCAAGAATTTAAAAAACTTGTCATAAAATTAATCGCTGGGGTTGAGAAAAGCATCAAAGAATCAACTGAGACAATGACTAGGCACTATGATCAGTTAAAAAAGGTTATAGATGAGGTGAATAACAAACTGGAGGCAGCCACCTCAAGGATTGACGAGGCAGAGAGAAGAATAGGTGAATTAGAAGATATAGTTCTAGCAAAAGAGGAAGCTGAAAAAAAGAGAGAGAAATTAATCCAG
>PJEM01020674.1:0-12957 GCA_004023845.1 Helogale parvula
GGGTTCCTGTTCTCTAGCATCAGAACTCTGTGCTCTTGCCAAGGGGCAGTCAAGCAACTTTCCTTTGTCTCCAGCTTCTTCCCACTCCCCTGCTTCTACACTGTCCATTTCTAAACTGTCAGCCTGCCAGGCAGCACCTCCCTCCCAAATTTTATCTCAGATGGGGCTGTTTCCAAATCCCTCAATTCTGAGCCCTGCAGCTTGGACCTGCTCCAACCCTCTGGGGAAGGGTCTTACCAAGCAATGGCTGGTGCCAGTGCACCTCTGGGAATGCTTACCTGACCATGCCACTGCAGAGGCCCAGAGTCTGCTGCAGGGTTCCAGCCTATCCTGGAAAATGTTTGCATGCAGCATTACAGGGATTCTGGTAAATCTGGTAAAACACAACACCCATCAGGCACCAGGCTTGGCCATCCCTTCATGTCCTTGTTGCAACACCAGCAGGCATGGCTGTTCTTGGGGTCTCTTACGACCTTTGCCTGTGGGGAGGCCCCAGGGCCTCTACCACATGTCTTCTCAGCAGAACCACCTCTTCCCGTGTGGCCTGAGGACCACTTAGCACAGTATTCCAAGAAGGACCTGATGTCAGAAGTGAATGAGTTGATTTGCAAGTAGGATTTGAGGATGTAACTGTACGTCATCTCTAGCAGGTAAAACTTACCATTAATAAATACTTTCAGGGTCAAAGACAAGTTAAAGTTCAAAATCATGGCCAGATCTACACAAAAGACATGGCCTTAATGCCCTTTGAAGTAACCTGCGGGTGATTAAAGTAGGTCCTGCTGGATGCTCCTCTTGGACAGCATCGCTTAGTGAACAGAAAGCACAGGTGTGGCTCTGTTAGAGGGGCCGAGAGGCTCAGTGACCCTGAAATACATGCACAGAGCATGGCCTATCTGGCTGAATGGGGTGGGTGTAGCTAATGGAAAATGTACATGTTTGATATCACATAAAGTGCTGTTTTAAAATATCGTGCTGTTCCCGATGCGCCAAGATTACATCATAAGGAACCAATGACCATGCAATGTTTGGTCATGTACACTATGATGGGAAGGAAGTCGCTGGGGAAAACCGGCTGGTTGTATGAGGAGGGCAGGGTTTCTGACGCTTCAGCAGATGTGACTACGTGAATCTAGAACAGTGAAACACAAAGGACTGGAAAGCTATTCGCAGGAGAACAGCAGAAGCCAAGGAAAGGCTCATCCCTCAATCCTGCTCCTCTCTCTTTGCTGTGGACCACAGACTGCTGGGTTTCTCCTTTCCTCTTTTTTTCCCAATGGAAGGGTTTATGGGGTTTTTTCCTGTTCCACCATAGTGTGCTGGGAGTGAGGGCTCCACATAAGGCTCTCAACCAAGAGGAATCTCACGAGACTGTTGTCAGACCCTCATGTGTGACTGTAGTCATGTTGGGGTAGAGGGGTTTTCTCTTTTGGCACAAAAGTAAGTGTATTTTGTGTAAAGAAGGGAAAAATTATTTCTGATAGCTGTACTATCATACATCATATGATTATTACTTATCACTCTCTTGTGAGATTAGATGTCTCTGCTCTTTGATATCAAGCTTGGCCACTTGACTTAGGCACTTCTTTCTTGAGGGGATTACACTACTTTGTCCAATTTATAGCCAGCTTGATTAATGCGGTGGGAGTAGAGTGGCATATTTTAAGTGTAAACAAGCTTTAAAAGCTGCTCCTAACCCTCTCTTCTCTCTGGTGCAAAAACGGTTACGTCCCACGTAGATTGCAGTTCTACCCTGAATCCCAGACTCAAATGACAGAACCAAGCAAGAGGTGAATAATGATAGACATGAGATGAGGAAGAAATAAATGTTTGTTCTTGTAAACCCAAGAGAATTCAAGGATATTTGTTACCACAGAAAAACTTCTAGAAAGTGGACTAGTACTTCCAGTGACCTTTTCTGTTCTTCTTACCCATCTTAACCTCCCAAAGTCATTGTCTCCAGTAATTGTACCAACTTTGAGGTGATGTTTTCAATTACTCCCTTCCTCTATTACTACCCTCATATCTGCCATTTTATATTCTCTACTTCCACTAAAATATCCATTTATCTTATTTTTTTAAACGTCTATTTGAGAGAGAGGGAGGGAGAGAAAATCCCAAGCAGGCTCTGCTCCAGGATTGTGGAGCCTGATGCAAGGCTTGACTCATGAACCGTGAGATCATGACCTAGCCTAGAGTTGAACACTTAACTGAGCCCAGACACACCCATTTATGTTTAATTCATCTAGAGATCTATTGCCTTTTACCTTCTAACTACCACCAGTGGACTATGTATTCTCAGTTATAACATTTTCAACTGGTTTATCATAATCAAATATTTATAACTAACCTCAAAGAAACTTACCTTCCTTCACCACCCTGCCATCATCTTAGTAAGCTTTAGAACTGCATGAACTCGCATAGGATTCATTGGTCAAATACCCCAAACAAACAAACAAACAATTGAAGAGCCTTTTGCCTTCAGTGATCTGTTGCCCTTTCCCAAGGGTGCGGTCTTCAGGTTTTCATCCTCTGCTTTCATTTTTATTCACTTCAGGATCCATTCTCATTTCTTTATCTACTGCTTCTTTGTCCCAGGGTTAGTCACAAGGAGGTCATTATTTTCCAAGTATTTGGACTTTCCAGAAACTTTTCTATTAGAGATTTCTATCATAATTCCACTCTGGTCATAGACATATTGTTTGTGATGTGAATTCTTTTAAAATTTAGCAAGAGTAGTTTGGCTAAGAATAGGATTTCTCTTGGAAAAGTACTGTGTGCAGTTTTCAAGATTATATTTAATTTCCTGGTTAGGAGGAGCCTTTTTTTTTTTTAAATTTTAGAATAGTTTTAATTTTTTTAAATAATAGTTTTTTGTCAAATTGGTTTCCATATAATACCCAGTGATTCTCCCCACAAGTGCCCCCCCCCTCCCTGACCATTACCCCCTTCCTCTCTCCCCCTCCAGCCCTCGGTTCGTTTTTAGTATTCAAGAGTCTCTCATGATTTGTGTCCCTATCACTCCCCAACTCTCTTTCCCCCTTCCCCTCCCTGTGGTCCTCTGTTAGGTTTCTCCTGTTAGACCTGTGAGTGCAAACATATGGTATCTGTCCTTCTCTGCCTGACTTATTTCGTTTAGCATGACACCCTCGAGGTCCATCCACTTTGCTACAAATGGCCATATTTCATTCTTTCTCATTGCCATGAAGTACTCCATTGTGTATATATACCACATCTTTTTGATCCATTCATCAGGTGATGGACATTTAGGCTCTTTCCATGTTTTGGCTATTGTAGAAAGTGCTGCTCTGAACATTGGGGTACATGTGCTCCTTTGCATCAGACTTCCGTATCCTTTGGGTAAATCCCTAGCAGTGCTATTGCTGGGTCACAGGGGAATTCTTATGGATAGTTTTTTGAGGAACCTCCACACTGTTTTCCAGAGTGTCTGTACCAGTTTACATTCCCACCAACAGTGTAGGAGGGTGCCCATTTCTCCACATTCTCACCAGCATCTATAGTCTCTTGATTTGTTCATTTTAGCCACTCTGACAAGCATGAGGTGGAGTCCCATTGTGGTTTTGATTTGAATTTCCCTGATGCTGAGTGATGCTGAGCATCATTTTATGTGTCTGTTGGCCATCTGGATGTCCTCTTTGGAGAAGTGTCTGTTCAAGTCTTCTGCCCATTTCTTCACTGGATTATTTGGTTTTCCGGTGTGAAATTTAGTGAGTTCCTTGTAAATTTTGGATACTAGCCCTTTATCTGATATGCCATTTGCCACTACCTTTTCCCATTCTGTCAGTTGCCTTTTAATTTTTTTGGTTATTTCCTTTGCCTTCCAGAAGCTTTTTATCTTGATGAGGTCCCAATAGTTCATTTTTGTTCTTGATTCCTTTGCCTTTGAGGGATGTGTCAAGGAGGAAATGGCTGCGGTTGAGGTCAAGGAGGCTGCTTCCTGCTTTCTCCTCGAGGGTTTTTATGGTTTCCTGTCTCACATTCAGGTCCTTTATCCATTTTGAGTTTATTTTTGTGAATGGTGTAAGAAAGTGATCTAGTTTCATTCTTCCTCATGTTGCTGTCCAGTTCTCCCAGCACCACCTGTTGAAGGGGCTGTCTTTTTCCCATTGGATACTCTTTCCTGTTTTGTCAAAGTTTAATTAGCCATACACTTGTGGGTCCAGTTCTGGGTTCTCTGTTCTATTCCATTGGTCCATGTGTCTGTTTTTGTGCCAATACCATACCTTCTTGATGATGACAGCTTTGTAGTAAAGGCTAAAGTCTGGGATTGTGATGCCTCCCGTTTTGGTTTTCTTTTTCAATATTACTTTGGCTATTTGGGGGGAAAAATCAGTATTCCCCTCCAATGTAGGGAAAAATCTGTTTTTTCCCTACTATTCTTTCTCACTACTCACACAGAAGACTTCACATATAACTCTTCTGGTCACAAATATGTGGAGGATTTCCCCCACTAACAAGCAGTCTTCGACCTCAGCTGAGTGTCCTACCATTTACCTCAACTGTGACACCCTCTACCTGGGGCCCCCAACACACTACAGCCGCCAGGTGCAAGTCCAGGCTGACACTTGTGCTTCTGCAAACGGGCTCTAGATCAGAGGTTCCAACAACCCCCTCATTGTCTTTGATTAGCCTGCTAGAGCAGCGCACAGAACTTGGGGAAACACATTTACCCGTTTATTACAGGCTATGATAAAGGATATGGATAGACAATCAGATGTCTGGGGAGGTCCTCAGTGCAGAAGCTTCTGTCCCCATGGAGTTGGGGTGTGTCACCTCCTGGAGTGGCGGTGTTCGCCAGTCTGAAAGCTCTCTGAACCTCCAACCATTGGGGTTTTGTGGAGACTTCCTCATATTCACATGAGCAGTAATTAACTCCATTTCCACCCCCCTGTCCTCTCTCTGAAGGGTGAGGGGATGGGGCTCAAAATCCCAAGCTTATAACCATGGCTTGGTCTTTCTGGTGAGCAGCCACACCAGGAGTTGCCTCATTATAACATAAGATGCTAGTAGTGCCCTTGTCACTTAGGAAAATACAAGCACTCCAGGAATTCTGTGCAGGACCCAGGGGCAGAGAACAACATATACTTTTTCTATTATCTCACAGTTCTGGAAGTGTCCACTGGGGCGTTTCTGTGGTGGTCATGTCACAGTCTTGGTGCTGATTTTGACTACTTGTTTTATGATGGAGAAAGATTGTTGATTGGTCTGTCATTGCTGTCCTGTCCGTTTTCTCAGGGGTTTTGAAGTTCTGCCAGCTGTGTGGCTTAGGATTCTCCTGTGAGTCTGGTGAATATATCCCTCTATGATCATGAAATAGATTTCATCATCCCTGGTCATAGTATTTACTCTTTAACTTTGATCTGATACAGCTACTCTGGTTTTAATAGCATTTATGTTTAACTTTTGTCCATGACTTTACCTTGTGTCCTTTAATTTTTTGAAGTGAATTTCTTGTAGGAAATATATTTTAAAAACCCACTTGACAAGGGCACCTGGTTGGCTCACATGGTTAAGTGTCAGACTCTTGATTTCAGCTAAGGTTATGATCTCATGGTTCTTGAGATCGAGCCCCATGTTGGGCTCTGCACCTCCAGCACAGAGCTTGCTTGGGATTTTTTCTTTCCTTCTCTCTCTCAAAATAAATAAAACTGAAAAAAGAATTCATGTGCAGATCATCTGGAAAACTTAATCCAAGCTGTTGAGAAGCCTTGTTTCCAGCCTCCCTTGTACCATGTTGATGTCTTCTGTCAGGGAGACTGTGTTTACGGGTTACAGGCATGTTTCTGTAATTTATTTCATCATCTCTCCATGGCCAAAGTCATGCATATTTTTCTGGATTTCTCTGAAGTAAAAAAATCTTTGATTTCATGGCCTTCATGCCCGTCTAACATCACTGCCTGGAATACTTCTGATACCTGTTCTCCTTTGGTTGTAATTTCTTGATTTTGTGTGTAGAGAAACATCTACATGATATGGAGTCTTAGGTATTCTGTTAGTTACAGTTTGCAAATAAATGTTATGGTCTCAACATCTAACGATGAAAGTAATATTTATACTGAGCGTAGTTATAAAACTTTTCCATGACCTCCAATATTTTAGGACTACCTAAAGGAACAGGATTTTTTACTAAACAAAGAGAGCTCATCTGTAATACAGGATTAATCTTAGGATAGTCTAGTTTCAAACACCCAATGACAATTTTGCACAGCATGAATATTTTTATGTGAGCTCTCAAAAGGCATTTTTCTTTTTAAATCCCAGTATAGTTAACATACAGTGTTCTATTAGTAACCGGTGTACAAGAAAGTGGCTCAACAATTCCACACATCACCCAGTGCTCATCAGGACAAGTGTCCTCCTTAATCTTCAGCACCTCTTAAACCATCACCCCACCCACCTCCCCTCAGGTACCATCAGCTTGTTCTCTATAGTTAAGAGTCTGTTTCTTGGGGCCCGTGGGTGGCGCAGTTGGTTAAGTGTCTGGCTTCAGCTCAGGTCATGATCTGACAGTTTGAGTTGGAGCCCTGCACTGATAGTGCAGAGCCCGCCTGGGATTCTCTCTGCCCTACTTGTTCTCCGTGCCACCACTGTGTTGGGCTCCTATCAAACCCCCCCCCCCTTAAGCTGGTTAATATAACATTTGACAACCCATAATATATTTTTGGCTTGGTATACAGCCTGTCTCAGCCAATATAGTCTTACCAAACTTTCTTATATAGGTTTATGTTAAAAAGCCTCAAACTTGTTTTCCAGTAAATCTAACAAGGCCCTGGGAAGGGTCCAGTGATCTCAGTGAAATTAGCCCAAGCCATTTCTAAATGGAGACCTACAAGGTTTGTTGGATAGCTCATTGCCTTCCTTATCAGGTGTCATCTTAGCCACAGCTTCTGTGTCATCAGTCTCCCTGAGTCTGTCCCCACTGCTAAAGTAGTCAATCATGTAATGACTAATATCACCAAGGCACTGATTACTCAAACACATATTGACTGTGCAGAGATTGCCCTCAAATGGATGGGGGACTGCCAACAGGCACTTGTCAAACATCAAAATATGCAACGTGACTGGCAACCTGACAAAATGTGTCACTCCCTTACAATATAATATATAATGTGTCTCAACACTCCTGGGGTGGGAGTGGGGGGGTGGGGAACACCTACAAGGAGCTTTTCCCAACAATCTGAGACGAATGCGGTCTTCCCAGCTGCATCAACAACTGTTAGATATTCAACAGGAATCACGGATACAAGTAGAACACGAGTTATCTGACAGTGTGTGATGGTTGAATCCAACTAACTGGTTCCATAGCCTCAATTTATGTATTTCGATTATTGGAGCTCCTTGCTGGTCAACCTTTTTTGTATTTCTCATAGCCCTCCGAATGATCTGCACCATAGAGGCCTCAAGATGTCATGAATGACAACCGATTGCCCTCCTCAACGCCCATGAATAAGAAGATTCTTCAAACAAAAAAGGGGGTATGTAGGAAATCAAATAGGCATGTCCTGGGTTAGGAGATTGATAGGGAATAAGTTGTGTAGCAGAACACCGCTTTCTGGCCTTGCTGAAAATAGCTGGTCAGTATTTAGTTAATGTATATCTAGGGGTTGGGTTACTGCACCTGAGCTCTTGAATTCCTTAGACCATGTTTTATGTATGGAATATCTTACCTTGGTCTTCATCCTCCTTTCTGCATCTGCTCTTTTGTAGTTGTGGGAACACCTTGTTTTTCTGCATGCTTTCTATTTCTTCTTACTGACAGCCCACCAACGTATTGTGCAAGGTTTCCTTATAATGTAATAATATAATGTATAATGCCTAATAAATATGGGAGCTTGAGAACAGCTCTGGGAGACTTCTCCAAGCCTCCCTCTCACCTCTTGACTTGCATGGAATCTTGAGTAATTCTTTCTGCCGCTCTTGGCTTTGGTGGACAAAACCAAAAGCCAAACCTACAGCTCTTCTCTCCATCTCGGTCTCAAAATAAATTAGAAATTTTTTTCTTGGTTTCTTTTTTCCTCCTTTGCTTTGTTTCTTAACTTACATACAGGGTGAGATCATATGGTATTTGTCTTTCTCTTACAGACTTACTTCCCTTAGCATTACAATCTCTAGCTCCGTCCATGTGGCTGTAAATGGCAAGATTTCATTTCTTTTTTTTTATGGCTGAATAATATACCATTGTATATATACCATAGTTTTCTTACACATTCATCTATCAATGAATTATGGGCTGCTGCCATAATTTACCAATTGTAAATAATGCTATCAACATAGGGGTGCATATATGCTTTTGAATTGGTGTTTTTGTAATGTTTGGGTATATACCCAAGAGTGTAATTACTGGATTGTAGGGTAGCTCTGTTTTTAACTTTCTGAGGAAACTCCATACTCTTTCCACAGAGGCTGCACCAATTTGCATTCCCACCAGTAGTGCAAGAGGTTTCCCTTTTCTCCACATCCTTGTCCACATTTGTTCTAAGATATAGTATTTTTCTACTATGACCCCAAAGCACAAACCAGTTGACAGTAAAGACATGTCTCAGACAATGAGAAAAAAGTATCATACGTAATTTTCTATATACTTCCATATAAATAAGTGAATGACAGATAGTATATAACAATGGTAAGTAATCCAAAACAAGCTTATATGATGGATAATCTAAATAAATGACATATGGTGTATATACACCATGGAGTACTACATGGCAATGAGGAAGAATGAAATATGGCTATTTGTAGCAACGTGGATGGACCTCGAGGGTGTCATGCTAAGTGAAATAAGTCAGGCAGAGAAGGATAGATATCATATGTTTGCACTCATAGGTCTAACAGGAGAAACCTAACAGAGGACCATGGGTAGGGGAAGGGGGAAAGAGAGCTGGGGAGAGTGAGGGACACAAATCATGAGAGACTATTGAATACTGAAAACTAACCGTGGACTGAAGGGGGAGGGGAGAGAGGGAAGGAGGTGATGGTCATGGTGGGGGGCACTTGTGGAGAGAAACCCTGGGTGTTATATGGAAACCAATTTGACAATAAACTATGATTAAAGTAAATAAATGGCAGTCCAGAAATGTAAAATATAGCACTGAGAAAATGAACTTAATAAAACATTGTTTACCAAATGAAATTTTATAAATTAGTTATAAAATTATTTATATCCTTGAATTAGATACCATTTAGTATTGTAAAATGCCTATGTTAGTTATGTTGCATAAAACATGATGAAAGGCCATCATTTGCAAATTATAATATTAATAAAATATTTTAGGGTTACCTGGGTGGCTCAGTTGGTTAAGCATCGGACTTCGTCATAGGTCATGATTTCAGTTTGTTAATTTGAGCCCCATATCAGGCTCCCTGCTGTCAGCACAGAGCCCGCTTTGGATCCTCTCTCCCCCCTCTCTCTCTGCCCCCACCACCCTGTTCACACACACTCTGTCTCCAAAATAAACATTAAAAAAATATTGTAATAACCCTTGATAAAACCAGTAGTAAAGAAAACGAACCATGGACTGAAGGGGGAGGGAGGGAAGAGAGTGATGGTCATGGAGGGGGGCACTTGTGGGGAGAAGCACTGGGTGTTATATGGAATCCAATTAGACAATAAACTATTAAAAATATAAGTAGCCATATTCTAGAAAATTATACTATGTGGAGTTCTAAACATTTTCCCTTAAAAATAAAGATTTCTATTCTACAAAGACCCCACAATATGAAAACTGGAAAATACGTTGAAGTCATTGACTTCTGAAATATCATGCTGGGAAAATACATTATAAAGGCATTGGAGAAGTCACAATTGTCATCTCATGCCTGCATTTATGTAATTGCCAACTGATAGGGAATGGCTCTATGTATGCAGTGCCCTTTAGTTATCCAGTTCATACTTAACTGAGATGTATGCTTTGAAAATGTATTAGCTAAGGTCACAAACTGTTGAGAACAAATTGCAAAATGAAAATGTACATATTCTAATGCAAAACGGTATTGTTGGGAGCTAACTGAACTCACTGGTTGAGTGAAAATTCCTGGTGAGGGTAAGGCAGGTTTGCACGGTCTCTTGCCACCAGGCAGCGACCAGTATCTACCCCCTTGTAACTTTCATTTCTGCATGGGCACCAACCCTCGGAGTGCTTTGCTGATTAGTGGCAGGAGTGGCCTCATGGTTAAAGGTCGCTTTCTTAGGGCTATACCGGAGGTTTCGTATATCTTGGTCTTATGCATCCTATGGAAAGAAATGTACGCTTAAAAAATACCTACCCTTCCCATATAATAGCATGAGTGCCTGTAACTAAGTTTTTTTATGACAACCATTACTATTAAGATTAGAATTATAACTTCTGCAGAATCCATGTTCTGGGAAAATGTGCCGAAGAAATTATGATAAATCATTTATTAAACACACCTAATTTTTCTGCTCCTTGGGCCTTTCACCATAAATAAAGCTAGAGAATCAGAGCAGAGACGCCTGCCTGGTAATCAGAAAGAACCTCGAGGTTCTCTCATCTCTCTCATGCTGACACCGTCCATCCTTCAGGGAACCCTGGACCTGCTGGAGCCTGGCTCTGGCACGGTATCTTCTGATAAACCTGACAAAATTGATCTCTCTTATTAAACAAAAGCAATTTTGAGTCTACTATAAAACATGCAATATTCAGGGCACCTAACAGCACTAACTTGTTTTTAAAAACTGGAGCTAATTTAGCAGCAGTTTTCAAATAACAGTAACTCGCAGGGCTTATACATACAAAGATGCCTGCTCTATTTCTAAACAAGGTACTACTAGAAGTCCTAGCCAGAAGCAATAGCTGCCCCCCCCCCAAAAAAAATAAAAGCTATTCAAATAGAAAAAGTAAATTTACCTCTGTCCATGGTGAGCATGATCTTATATGTAGAAAACCTGTAGATTCCACACACACAAAAACAAAACCTAAAACTGCAAGAACTGATGAGTGAATCCAAAAAAGGTGCAAGATATACAACCATGCAAAAATCGATTGTGTTACTATACATTATCCATGAGAAATCCAAAAAGTCAATTGAGAAAACAATTCCATTTATAATAGCATTAAAAAGGATAAAATTAGTTTAATTTTAGGCTAGGAAGGGTATATTTGTAAACTATTAGCTAAAAGCACTGCAGAAAAAAGACAGATAAATGCAAAAATATTCCAAGTTCATGCACTAGAAGACTTAATATTGCCAAGATGGCTATACTATCCAAAGCAATCAATAGATTCAGTGCAATTTCTAGTAAAATCTTTTCATGAAATACATAACCCCATGCTAAGAGTCCTATAGAATCTCAAGGAACCCTGGTTAAAAAGAACCAAGTTGAAGGTCTCACCCTTCCTCATTTCAAAATTTATTAATCAAAACTGTGTGGTACTGGCATAAAGAAAGATGCAGAGACCACTGAAATAGAAGACAGACATCAGAAATACATTTTTGTATGTATGGTAAAATGATGTCCCACCAGGGTATCAAGACCTCTCAATGGAGGAAAGGGAGTCTGTTCAACAAAAGATGTTGGAAAAAACTGGATCTCCACATGCAAAAGACAAACAGAATGTACTTATTTTATACCATACACAAAGATGAGCTCAAAATGGATCAGAGACCTAAACTAGTGAGGCATAAAACTAAAAGTTCTAGAAGGAGAAGTTAAGATGGCAGAGAAGTGGGGGCGGGGACAGGATTTCCCTCCTCTCTCACAGCTGTATTGAGGTCAGAACACTTGGAACACCCATGAAATCAGTCTGCGTAGTGACAATAATCTCCACAGGTGGCCTGAGACAGCGTGGCAGGGCAGAGGAGCGTGTTTGCGAAGCAGGATAGATAGATACAGCTGTGGGCAACATAGGCACAGAGGGGAGGGGATCCCTTCTTTGGAGAGGCAAAAGGAAAAGAAAGAGATTCTGTGTAAGTGTGGCATTGTACTTGAAAAACTTTTCTGGACCATGGACAGGGAAATGAGAAATGCGGAGGGAGCCAGTGTCTACTTTGCAAACAGCCTTAGGAGCTAAAGATCAGAGTTTTGGGGGTGCACGACTTTCTCTGGACCAGAGTGGCTGCCGAGTATACAGGCCTAGCTGTGAGGGGACCCCGCCCCAGGGGTGGGGTAGTGATCTTGGGGGCACACTGGGAGACAACAGTCGCTTCCCTCCAGTACTGTAGGAAAAGATTTATTGTCTCCCCTGCCAAAGGACAAAAGACCCTGCTGGTGCCAGCCACAGGCCCTTTGTTGGGTGGCAGAGTGGCGCTACCCCAAACCCAGATCCACATGGACTGGGATCCCTAAAGACACAGGGTTTTCAATCCCAGCTGAGTGCCAAGAGGTGCAGGAGATGGTGGGACAGGCAGATAGCCCCGGTTCCACTGTGAAGGCAGCCTGAACTGCATGGTTTGAGATACCCAGTCTGGGGAGAAGAGATACCCAGTCTGGGGAGAAGAGATAACTGTGTCTACCATCACCAACCCGGTGGAACTCAGGGAACAGGATAGCGACCCCCAGTGGAGGCGGGACCCACTTACACCAAACCCCGCGTCTCTGAGCCCGGTAACTGCTATTTTACCGGAGCAGTATGGACACGGACCAACCCAGGTCTCTCCTTGAGACCAGCACAGACACCCATCACAGGCACCAATAGACAACTATCTTGTGGTTTTGTGTTTTAGTCTGTTTTTCATAAATTTTTTTTCTCTCCTAGCATTCTCTTCTCTCTTTCCTTTTTCTTTCTTCCCTCCTTTTTTTTTTTCTTCCCTTTGAAATCAGGCTTATAGTTTCTGATTTAATTTTTGGTCAGTTATTATATGTACATAATATATATTATTTTCTTTCTCTGTTCTGGTTGTTTAATTGGATATTTTTATTCTACTCTTTTTACAACTTTTCTGTACCTCCTTTATTTCTCTCTCGCTCTCTCTCTCTCT
>PJEM01020675.1:0-12946 GCA_004023845.1 Helogale parvula
CATTTATTTGTTGAAGCCTTAGTGATTTTGACCAATTACCAGATGAACTTAGATTTTTCCAAGGACATGAAAGCATAGCATGATTAAAAAAAAAAGTCCACAGGCATTTAATGTGTTGGGAAGACTAATACTTCTGAGCAAATGCAGTCTCAGGAAAAATGCCACAGATTGAGTGAGTCAGTCTGCATTTCTACATCTGTGCTCAACTCTGTTAAACAGACATCAAATGAAATGATCTCTATGACCATGAAAATATGCTCTTGGAGAAGAAAGAGGAAAGAGACCTCAGAGCTGATGTTCTGTTGGTTAGAGACACCAGAGCAAGGACTCTTAACTTTGGTGTCAGACTGGCACCTCCAGATGCCTTGCAGCAAGTTTTACACAAAATAATTTTCCAGCAAAAATTCAGTAGCTTGAAACTTATACATGTATCTTGCCTACCTCTATCATCTATCTATCTATCTACCTATTTTTATCATTATTATCTATAAATCAATCAATATATCTATCATCTATGTATCTACCTATTTCTATCATCTATCTATTATCTATCAATCAATCTATCTCTGTCATCTGTCTATTATCTATCTTTTATCTATTTGTCGATTATCTATCTATCTACCTATCTATCTATCTATCTATCTATCTATCTATCTATCTATCCATCCATCCATCCATCTAGCTAGGTGGCTAGCTATACATCTATCTATCATCTATCATCATCATCTGTCTAATTTCCTTCTGTGTTTACTCAAGAACTCTTTCAGCAGACCTAGTGCTCTTAAGAGTTATTTCCCCCCACAGCAAAACAGTAGGTGGTCTACATAACAGCCCTCCTGCCTTCATACCTGTTGCTCAGGTAAGCTCCCCTATCTCTGTCTCCTCTTCTGGGCCCCCTTTTTCCTGCTGGTGGGGTTGCTTCTGGTTTGGACTTACACTTACACTTCAACTACACTTCAACTACACCTCTCCATCCTGATCTCTGAAGAGCATCTTGCTCTTCCAATGGCTAGCTGGACTGTTCTGGAGGGAAGGTACCATTCCCAGCCACTCCTGGGCCCACAGCCTGACACTTCAGTTCAGATTTAGCAGAACCAGGTTTCTGTCTTTTCAGCAGAGCACAGAGGCAGAAATTAGTGGTGGATGTGATTCTCCTTTGCAGTTCAAAAAAGAAAAAGAAATATATCTGGATTCTAGTTTCAACAATGAGTGGAATTAATCCTTCATCAAGAGGAGATTTTAGGGGTGCCTGGGTGGCTCAGTCGGTTAAGCGACTGACTCTTAGTTTCAGCTCATGTCATGATCTGATGATTCATGGGATCAAGCCCAATGTTGGGCTCTGTGCTGACAATGCAGAGCCTGCTCTGGATTCTCCTTTTCTTCCTCTCTCTGCCACTCACTTGCTCTCTCAAAATAAATACAACATTAAAAACAAGAAGAGATTTTTATTTTCAATCACGTAAACGATTTGGGAGGATGAGAACTTTCCTTGTCTGTGCTTGCAAAGAGAGGATAGAGTCTGTTTTTTTTTTTAATGTTTTATTTATTTTTGAGAGAGAAAGAGAGACAATGTGAGCCAGGAAGGGGCAGAGAGAGAGGGAGACGCAGAATCTGAAGCAGGCTCCAGGCTCCGAGCTGTCAGCACAGAGCCCGACATGGGGCTCGAACCCACAAACCACAAGATCATGACCTGAGCTGAGGACGGAGGCTCAACCTACTGAGCCACCCAGGTGCCCGAGAGGATAGCGTCCTGATACCCTGGAATGTTTTCAGAGGAACAGCCAGGTGGTGTCTCTGGGTCCCTTCTCCATTCCATGGTTCTTATTTCTCCGATACTCACTTGCCAAGGCATCATTGATGAAGGTCTGGTAGTTTGTGTTTTCTGTAAGAATTGTTAGACTTCTGGATTAATAAAACAAGAGCTAGTGAGGTTAAATTTTAAATGCTTTTGATTATTCAAACGTTTCTATTTCACATCTTTTGCAGAAATTTTAGCCTCTGGCTAAACAATCATTACTTTGCAGTATTTTTTTCCCTTAGCAGTATATAGCCTTATATTCACCGGCTTACCTTCCAACACAAATCCATTTATTTCAAGGTCTTAACACAGCTGAGGTGCTTTATCAATTGCTAATTATCTCTCACACTATGCAGAAACACCTTTCCTCTGTATTCATGACATAGCACTTCTGTAATCTCAGCTTCGCAGTGAATGTTCCAACAGAGAAAGGTCTGTATACCATGTGGATGTAATAAAACGATTCTCCACTAACCTGACATAAACTAAAAGGCTATGCCTTTGGGGGGAGGGGGTCTTGTTGTTATTAAGAGCGATGTTTCAAGACTGATGCATCATTTCTCTGATTTGGAATCAGTTTTTGAATAGTAATGTATGACAAAACATAATTTATAGCATTTAATAAAGAATGGACAGCTGTTTACAGTGGTCTGGAATCCATCTGTATCATTCAGGATGAGTTACCCCCACTTATCTCTAGATAACTCTACAAGCTAGGAAATCACGTGTGTTTTAGCTCCTAGCACACGAGAATGAGGATGTGAATCAAATTAAATGAAAAGTGATTGATTAATCAAATGCAAAGTCGTCGATCTTAAAGATAAATTGTGGTTGGAGAATACCTTGTTATCCACGAACTACCTAAATAATGTTAATAGCTAACCGTTATTAAGAGTTTATCTCACGTCAGTCCACTGACTGGGTGTTTTGGGGGCATTTAACATTATACTCACACGATGTGTCATTCCTAGGCCCCGGTTGTAGTCATTAAGACGGGGCTAAAGACCCGGCAGAGGGGCTGAGCCAGGACAAGTGGGTGGGTTGGGGTGCTGTGTAGCATGTGAGACCGAGAGCCCTTGAGATCAGCAGCCCCTGGAGTAGGGCGTGAGCGGAGGTGACAGCAGAGGAGAAGTGTGATGCCTGGGCCACTAGGTGGGTACAGTGTGTGGCATCGAGAAGACTGGGGACAGACGGAGGGGAACAGGATGATGAACTCAAACCGCTATGTGCTGTATGTCCAGTGTGTGTGTGTAACGGAGACAGCCCGTGAGTGGTTGGATATGTGTGTCTGGGGCCCAGGACTTAGGTCATGGGTAAGGTTACAGAATTTAGATTTCCTAATATGTAGGTGGAGATTAAAAGCAGGAGCGTGGATTACATTGTGCATGGAGAGAGAGAAGCCTGCAGGATCATAGAGGCCATTGGTGTTCAAGAGACAGTGAGAAGAGAAACCTCAAAGGAGCCTGAATATCAGGGGCAGGACAGTCACAGGGTGTGTTCCAGGGAGATGAAAAGAAGAACGTTTCCAAAAGGAGGGAAAAGCCTAGAGAACAAGCTGGATGAAGGCTAACTTGTGTCCCTTAATAAAACACAATTTTAAGTATGCTTTAAAGTGAAAAGTAGTATATGATCACCAAAAAAAAAAAAAAACCCCACACAAAACAAAAAGAAACACAAAAAACAACCCCCCCCAAAAACCCTAACAAACAACAAAACAAGCTCATATATAGCTGTAAAAAAAGATATCTAGTATAGGTTTTAAAGAGATACTAACTTATCTTTAATATGTATTAAATGAAAATTCTTTTAACTAGTAAGTTAACTTTGTCAGAATAAGTAAGAAATATTCTTTTCTTTTTAAGTTTATTTATTTGTGAGAGACAGAGAGAGTGAGAGGGGGAGGAGCAGAAATAGAGGTAGAGAGAGAATCCCAAGCAGGCTCCACACTGTCAGTGCAGAGCCGGACGCAGGGCTTGAACTCACAAACCATGAGATCATAACCTGAGCTGAAACCAATAGAGAAGCTTAACCGACTGAGCTACCCAGGCACCCTGGTGAGAGATAAACTTATGTCTTATGCACACATTAGTAAAACCGGTGGAAGGATGAACAAGAAATTGATGAAATAGTTACCTATTGATACATTTCAGTGTGTTCTTTTTGCATTGTTTTAGCTTCTGACTCATAAAGGTATTAGTAATTTTAAATCAAATTGAAACAGATGTAATCATATGTCAAATTGGTGACATGACAAAGGATTATTTCAAGTGAATTTAATGTGCATACTAAAAAGTCAATCTTTAATATGATGCCTCTAAAGAGAAAGAATCATAAAAACCATAAACTTCAATTACTGGTTTTATTACTAATAATATTAGTATCATGATTTAAAATTATTTTATAAATATTATATGATAAAGCTAAGAACACTATAATGGTAAAATTAAATAGAAAACATCTTACATCTGAATTATTTTACTATTTTTGAATTTATTATTGAAGTACACTTGACATACAATGTTACTTTAGTTTAAGGTGTGCAAGATAGTGATTTGACAATTACATACTTTATGCAGTGCTCATTGTGATAAGTGTGGTCACATCTGTCACTATACAATGCCATTACAATATTATTGATTGTATTTCCTATGCTGGATTTTTTATGTTCATTAAATTTTTTTTCAGAGTTTATTTATTTTGAGAAGAGACAGCATGAGCAGAGGAGGGGCAGAGAGAGGGAGAGAGAGAATCCCTAGCAGGTTCTGCACTGCCACCATGAGATCATGACCTGAGCTGAAACCCAGAGTCCAACGCTTAACTGACTGAGCCACCCGCACGCTCCCATGTTCATTTTTAAAGTACATTTTCTATATCTGACCCCTGAGTTGGCCTAGAAACACTATCACCCCAGCGGCAATGAGCACCCCTCCCAACTACCTCTTGGCTTTTAACACCACTCACCTCTATGAGTAATCATGGCTCCTTAGAAGCGTGGCTTATTTCAGGCCAGGAAAGGTACAAGCTGAGGCTGGAAATTCTTCTGGAAAGCAAGGAAAGTTCTCAGATTAGTGGACAAAAAGGGCATAGAATTAAGCCTAGAAGTGCTCCCATTAGCCAAAGTCATAATAGCTTGACCATGAAAATGATTTTAGTTGATTTCTACAGAATGCTATGAATCTCCAATAACCCTGTTATGGGAGTGGGTGGGAAAAGTCTTGCTTTTGTGTAAAAAGCGAGACTTTTCAGTTAAGCATTGGACTCTTGGTTTCAGCTCAGGTCATGAATAGATACTCAGGACATAAATAGAAACTCAGCACACCTGGAGTTTTCAAATTTCATGAGGAAGGGAGATTAGGGAGAAAAATACTGAAAATGTCTAAAACGGCTCCCTATTGTCAACAGGGATGATGATGAAAATAGGAAAACACATCAGGAGGCGCTGTGACTTCCTGTCAAGCTGCCTCCTCTCCCAAAGTTCACACTGCCACCAACAGAGGGAGACTCCTTTCCTTTCTAAAGATGGAAAATCTGTCTTGGTCACTTTTTTCCTTTTCTTTTGTTAGTGATGTTTTATAGTTATTTTTAAAAACACATGTCCTGTGCTGTTCCGTTCTGTGTTTTGAAATGTGGATTTTTGAGGGGTGGAGAGGGTGCTTTCCTTTAAGAGATGAGTCTGGTTTGGGCTCACTCATCGCTGTGTGATTACACAGACAGTGTTTCCCCGCTCTGCCATTTTAACATTTCGTGGAGCCTTGAGTCTCTTACCATCCTATCCAGCCATCTCCCGTTTACTATCAGGCTCTGGTGTTTTCAACTCAGATCACCTTTGCCTTCTGGATGTTCTGCAGGTGTTTTAAAATAGTCAGACCTTCTTTCATCCTGCTGAAGATGCCAAAAAAATGACTGTAAGACTTGTCTGTCTAATGCAGAAGATTCATCAAAGATTTGTTCCTCTATTGATGTTTCCAGACTTGAAGTAGTGTTTTCATTAATAATCACCATCTAATAAGCAACCACCTGTTCCAACACAGTGTTTGTGAGGAGAGAAGGCAGGGGTGGGGAGCGGGGGGAAGGTGTGTGCCTGAGACTTCTCTGCCCCCTTGTGAGATGAACAAATTCCTCCTCTAATCCACAGATGTACAGGGATCCTGCTAGGATTCCAAGGTTCTTTCACCTAATGTGGATCTGTTCTCCCAAGAGAATTTCTCCCTTGTTGTTTTCTTGTAGTCAGATTCAGCGAAATACATGAGAAGCTACAATTCTTGGCCTGTGCTGCTGCCAGGACTCCCTGTTTCCACCTATAAAGCTTTGCCCGTGAGACGTCATCAACCACAAAGCACCAAGATTCTGCTAGCATCCCCTCTTCCTTCCTTCCTGCCAAGTTGTTGCCTGGATTTGTATTTCTGTGCAAACATAAGTTGACAGTGGCAGGAGAGGGTAGTAATGTTGGTGGTATGTAAACCAATTATTTGGCCACAATTATTCCCCTCCCTGTATTCCACATCTTATAGTGTGACCCCACAATTCCTCCCATGGGAGGTGGAGCCTGTGTCCACACCCCTTGGGTCTGGGCTGGTCTTGGGAATCAATTTGAAGAGGAGAGTGTGGATGAAGTAGCCTTGCAGGCTTTGAAAGGCTGCCCTGTGTTAGCCCGCTGGGTGAAGAAGGTCATGTGGCCCACTCACCCTATCAGCCCAGCTCACACTGGCCACCTGAACGTGGAGACTGAGTGAGCCCAGCTGAGCCTCAGCCCAAATGGCTGACCTGTGGAATCATGAGCTACACAAGTAGTTGTTTTAAGTCACTACATTTGGGGACGGTTCATTATTCAGCAGAAGTTGATCCAGGCGTCGACACAAAAACAGACAATGATGAGAGGCTGGGGATAACCATGCCACATGGGCAGTTTCTCAAATGCCTCCAGCTCCGAGGGAGTGAGGACATTTCCTGTCCTGGTGAGAAAAGACAATGTTTTCCCTGAGAGTCTCTCCTGAGTGTGGCCAATGCAATTTCATTCAAAGAAAAGTCCCGCTGATGGGTGTGATAGCCTCGGGCAAACAAGGGCCTCTGCAGGTTGTCAGAAGCATCCTGTGTCCTCTCATCCTCCACTTTGGGAAGTCGCGGGGTGGGGGGTGGGGGGGAGACACAGTTGGTACAGGGACAGTTCCAGATACTTCAGCCCTAAATCAGTGCTCCCTCCTCAGTGCTTTCTGGTTCTGTTCTGTTTTTGTTTATATTTTGAGATACAATTCACATAGAATAAAATTCTTAGTATATTCATTAGGTTGGGCAGCCATCACCACTCTCTAATTCTAGAAAATTCCCATCACTCCAGAAAGAAACCCCCATTCATTACCTCAGTGACTTCTTAAACTTTTTTTCAGTTTGCAGAGTTTTAAAGATTCTTTTTTCTGTATCCATTCCTATTGTGCGATAAGAAAATGTGTGCATTTGTGAATCATATAGGATTTTCATTAAAAAGTCAGATTTTTTCAAGGAAAATAGGAAAAATTTTTTTATTATAGAAGAAATACAAAATAAAATCAACGCAGAACAAATATGTATAAAAGAGAAAGTAAAACCCACTCTCACTCCCATCTCCATGGAGACCACTGTTGTTTTCAGTTTGGGGTGTATTTTTCCAGAAGAAGAGGATGTTTTTACAGTTATTAAAGCTCATCCACGGTGAGTTTTAATAAGACATGTTCCTTTGACTTGGGACCTACGGGTTGAAAGTAATTTTCATGATGTCTGCTTCCTTTTGTGGACCTCAGAATCTTACTGAAGATTTTTTTAAAATGATTATTTATTTTTGAGAGAGACAGAGAGATAGAGAGAGAGAAATAGAGAAAGAGAAAGAATGAGAGCATGAGCGGGAGAGGGGCAGAGAGAGAATTCAAAACAGGCTCCAAGTTGTCAGTGCAAAGCCCGATATGAGGCTCAAACCCATGAACCGTGAGCTCATGACCTGAGCCAAAGTCGGATGCTAAGCCGACTAAGCCACCGAGGCACCTCCGATATTGAAATTTTACAAATAAAACTATTAACTCTAGATTGTAGAGAATTTGGAAGCTCAGGAGAATAAAATGCAAATGATCCTTATCAGATTCACCCTAAGGTAACCATTGTTATCATCTTGGTGTATTTCAATTTAGGCATTTATTCTGCATATTTTAATTTAAACTTCAACTTTAAGACTTATGATAAGCTTGATAGAAAATTGTGTTTAAAATGTGTAAACTATCAGTTATATTATTATTAAAATCATGAATTGCTTTGCTGTTTCTTGGTTCCCATGCAAACTCGTGGATGCCTTTTACTAAAAACTTTTTAACAGACCAAGAGAGTTCGATTAGCACAGTTCTAGTTGTATGCTTTTCATCGCCTAATAATGAAATCTTTCCCCCTGAGATGAATTATTTCCGACTAGTTCTGATAAGCATCTCTCATGAATGGTAGTATGACACTATCTTGAGAAATGTCTACAGAGAAAAGCAATAGATTTTTCCATTTCTGCTCATTCATGACTCAAGGCTGTTTTCATTGCTGGGCATTTATATTGTGCTTCAATTCTGCTCCATTCTTGATCGCTGTTTCATGCTTATTTCAGTTTTTAAAACCTTATTTTAACAATAGGATGTTTCATATTCTCACTGTTTTTGTTTGAAAGACAATAAGCAAAAACCCTATTGTAATTGATTATCCTGCATAGTATGTTATATTATGGGCAGATTGACAGGGTATACTATCTTTCCAAAACTAACATGCCTGAATAAGACAACATATTCGTAACTTATCATGTTGAAAAAGAGGAAAACAAATAATCAAAACAGAGTATAGGTGACAACTGATAAATTATAGATTACAAGATACTCACTTTTTATGGAAACGTATTTTGTTTTACAGTAAAGACATATTAATCCAGGGGCACCTGGGTGGCTCAATCGATTGAGCATCCTACTCTTGATCTTGGCTCAGCCCATGATCTTGCAGTTCATGGGACTGAGCCCCACATTGGTGCTGGCAGCATGGAGCCTACTTGGGATTTTCTCTCTCCCTCTCTTTCTGCCCTTCCCCTACACACATGTTCTCTCTCTCTCCACCCTCCCCCCCAAAAAGAACATATAATTCTTAAGAGAGGAAATTTACACCCTGATCAATTCATCTGCATTGACACATACGAGTTAATTTCACAGTCAAGTTAAAGTAAGGTTCCTCTGTGTGTCCAGGCCATTGCTTAGTTGGAGCAAACATGATGGGTAAATTTAAGAGCATTAATGATCCTAAGAGGGTGATCACTTCCCAGATGTATAATTTCAAAGGAAGTAGAATTATAGAGTCCTGAGAAATAAATATTGGTTTCCTTTAGCTTGAGTTTCATGAAGAGTGAGCAATTTTGGGGACAAACACAAAACATGTTTATTTTGGGGAGTTTACCAACTAATTTGCAAATATAACCTGACAATAAGCTACCAATATACGTGGATGTTGAGTATTCACAGGTCTGGTTGTCCTGGTTCTACTAAGATCCTTTTGTTTGGTTGGTTGTTTTCACCAAGGAACAACGAACAATACTTGTGTCTTTAATGCTTGCTGTGGAGGCTTTGCTCTCCTCGCCAGCATGCATGTACAGCAGAAGGAAATCTTTCCCTAGGCATCTGTGTAAGTTTTCTCTCTCCTTTTTGTGGTTTTTAAACTGACATCTTGGTCTTTTACCATTAAACAAAAAATAAGCTGTATGTACATTCAATTATGTGTGGGTGGAGAAGAAAGAGAGAGAGGGAGAGAGAAGGAGAAGAGACTTCTGCCGAATGTTATGTCATCCCAATGCTTCAATCACGGAGCCTCTTTTGTAGTTGTTGACAAACATCTTAGCCATACTCTGGTGCCTCTTCTCCATCTCATGAGGTCCTGGGATTACATGGCATTAATTCTTTGGTGGTATCCCTATATCCCCTTTGTCTCCAGGGTCAAGGAATCTGATATACCCCTTGGATCAGTCACAACCTCCTTTTCCATTCTTTCTTTAAGGGAAGTTTATTTGCGAGGCTTTTAGGAAGCTTAATTACCTTTGTTTTTATCCATTTCAAAATAAATTAAATAGCATTTCATTTGCATCACCCATGTGTTCACCATTCTGCCTCGCCTCCTCCGACACACCATGTAAAAGGGAGAAGGAGAAACAGTGCATTAAGTTGTATATTTCATGCAGAAATTTCAAAATGTCCTGACAGATTGCAGAAATAAATGCAAAACAGTAACAATGTTTACACTCAGTAATGAGATAATTTATTAGTAAATTATGGGACTTTGCTTTCCCTGTTTTGCAAATGAGGAAGCAAAGTCAGAGAAAGGATACTTTCTTTTCCCAAGGTCACACTCTCTTTCTCTGACCAAAGTCAGATGAAGAAGTATGATTTTTCCATATTTTCTTTTCGGCTTAGTCCATCAATATACTAAAATATTACAAGTAAAAATCGATCATAGGGGAGGTAAGTTATGTCATTGTTGAATGTTTCAAATATATCCATGTTACCCTTGATTCCAGAGCAAATAAAAGTGTAGGACTGACTGATTAGTTTGCATTTGTAGATAAGTGCTTCAGTGAGTTTTAATTTTTATCTGGAATGTAGAACGGATCCTCTATTTGAAGTTTCATAGGATATCTGCATGGGAAAGAGGTCAGGAAGAATGGAATGGATCATAATAAAAACCCTGAAGCAAGCCATATTTGATGTTCAAAATTTTCACTCATATTTTCTAGCTTAGATAAGAGAAAATTCTTGCCATGGAGTTTCCTTAAAGTAAGAAAGAATTTAATTAGCATTTGTACTAGTATTTTTTTCACCTTTTTTCTTTTACTTCTGTAGATTAAGAAAAGCCAAGCATATAGATATTAATTAACAATGGATCTGAATATTAATGTCAACGTTATAGAAAGACCAAAAATGTCTAGCTAAATCCCACTGCCTCTGAATGCTTCCTCAGGAAGAATTTCTCTAATTTCAAGGGGGATCTTATTCCAAAGCAAAGACACAAGAGCAGAGGTGGACAAGTGTTTTGGGAAAGTACTTACCTTTAATGATCATGGCTGAGTCACATTCAATTTTGTCTTGGTTGAAAAGGGGGAAAAAAAATAGTGCAGTGGCAGGCTTGTATTCCAGAAAGCATTTTGAACTTGGAAGTGAACTTTATTTCACTTCAGATTGGAGTGAAATAAAGGGAATATTGTGGCTGAGGGATAAGAAGGAAAAATCTTGGAAGATTATGTTTTGAGTGGTCTGCAAATGGGGAGGGCAGTGCAGTTGATCGTGAAAACCAAGTGAGAGTTGATGAAATCAACTAATCTGGAAATTTAAGAGGTAGAGAGGGATATGATAGGATGTACTTTAAACTATATAAATATGGTGTATAATGTGTAACGATGATGAGAGGTCAAGTGTAATTCACTTTTAAGCTTTTCTTTGGCTATAATGTGCACGTCTGTTTCTAACTAGTCATGGTCTGTTTGCAAGATGTGTAAGTTAGGACATAGGTTAAGCTGCTGTAATGAAGAGATCCCAAACACGGTGGCTTAGAGAAGATAGATTCTCTTCTGTAGCAGTCCAGAGGGGAGCAGTCCAGGATGTACCATCAACAGTGGTATGGCTCTGCCAAATTGACACGTAGCTTTCATTTCCAGATCCAAGATAGCTGGTCCAGTTGGGCAGAGAAGGAAGTATGCCAGGAAGTTCACCCACATTACTTTCTGGGGTCATCATGACCTGGAACTGATAGTAAGTTTTCTAGGGCCGCTCTAACAAATGGCCTCAGAGTAGGTAGTTTAAGCAATAGAAATGTGTTGTTTCTCAGTTCTGGAGACCAGAAGTCCAAAACCAAGACATTGGCATGGTTGGTTCCTTCATAGGACAGTAAGCAAGGGATCTCCTACAGACCTCTCTTGTCGGCTTATAGATGGACTGATATCTTCTCTTCTATCTCTTCTTCATTTTCCCTCTATGCATCTGTGTCCAAATTTCCTCCTTTTATGAGAAACCAGTCATATCAGATAAGGGCCTACCCTAATGTCCTCATCTTAACTTGCTTACCTCCATGAAGACCTTATCTCCAAATAAGTTCACATTCTGAGGTACAGGGGATGAGGACTTCAACATATGAATTTTGGAAGTGACACAATTCAACCAATACTCTACATGGAAAACCCAATTGACTCCACCAGAAGCCTTCTAGAACTGATTAATGAATTCAGTAAAGTTGCAGGATACCAAATCAATGTACAGAAATCAGTTGCATTCCTATACACCAAAAATGAAGCAGCCGAAAGAGAAATCAAGAAACTGATCCCATTCACGATTGAACCAAAAACCATCAAATACCTAGGAGTAAACCTAACCAAGGATGTAAAAGACCTATATGATGAAAACTATATAAAACTTATGAAAGACATTGAAGAAGACACCACGAAATGGAAAAACATTCCCTGCTCATGGATTGGAAGAACAAACATTGTGAAAATGTCATTACTACCCAAAGCAATCTACGCATTAAATGCAATCCTCATCAAAATTGCACCAACATTCTTCTCAAAGCTAGAACAAACTATCCTCAAATTCGTATGGAACCACAAAAGACCCCGAATAGCCAAAGCTATATTGAAGAAGAAAACCAAAATGGGAGGCATCACAATCCCAGACTTTAGCCTCTACTACAAAGCTGTCATCATCAAGGCAGTATGGTATTGGCACAAAAACAGACACATAGACCAATGGAATAGAATAGAGAACCCAGAACTGGGCCCACAAATGTATGGCCATTTAATTTTTGACAAAGTAGGAAAGAGTATGCGATGGAAAAAAAGACTGCCTCTTCAGCAGGTGGTGCTGGGAGAACCGGACAGCAACATGCAGAAAAATGAAACTAGACCACTTTCTTACACCATACACAAAAAATAACTCAAAATGGCTGAAGGACTTGAATGTGAGACAGGAAACCATCAAAACCCTCGAGGAGAAAGTAGGAAAAAACCTCCTAGACCTCCACCGCAGCAATTTCCTACTCAACACATCCCCAAAGGCAAGGGAAATGAAAGCAAAACTGAACTCTTGGGACTTCATCAAGATAAAAAGCTTCTGCACTGCAAAGGAAACA
>PJEM01020676.1:0-12940 GCA_004023845.1 Helogale parvula
TGTGTGTGTGTGTGTATGTATATATATATATATGCCACATCTTCTTGATCCATTCATCAATCGATGGACATTTAGGCTCTTTCCATGATTTGGCTATTGGAAAAAGTGCAGCTATGGATATTGGAGTGCTTGTGCTCCTATGCATCAGCCCTTCTGTATCCTTTGGGTAAATCCCTAGCAGTGCTATTGCTGGGTCATAGGGGAGTTCTATCGATAATTTTTTGAGGAACCTCCATACTGTTTTTCAGAGCGGCTGCACCAGTTTATATTCCCACCAACAGTGTAGGAGGGTGCCTGTTTCTCCACACCCTCGCCAGCATCTATATTCTCTTGATTTGTTTATTTTAGCGACTCTGACCATTGTGAGGTGGTGTCTCAGTGTGGTTTTGATTTGTATTTCCCTGATAATGAGTGATGGTATTGGCACAAAAACAGACACATGGACCAATGGAATAGAATAGAGAACCCAGAACTGGACCACAAGTATATGGCCAATTAATCTTTGACAAAGCAGAAAAGAGTGCCCAATGGAAAAAGGACAGCCTCTTCAACAGGTGGTGTTGGGAGAGCTGGACAGCAACATGTAGAAAAATGAAATTAGATCACTTTCTTACACCAATCACAAAAATAAACTCAAAATGGATAAAGGATCTGAATGTGAGATAGGAAACCATAAAAAGCCTTGAGAAAAAAGCTGGAAATAGCCTCCTAGACCTCAATCGCAGCAATTTCTTCCTCCACAGATCCCCAGAGGCAAGGGAATCAAGAACAAAAATGAACTACTGGGGCCTCATCAAGATAAAAAGCTTCTGCAAGGCAAAGGAAACAATAAAAAAAAAACTAACAGGCAAACTACAGAATGGGAAAAGATAGTGGCAAAGGGCATATCAGATAAAGGGCTAGTATCCAAAATATACAAGGAGCTCACTAAACTCCATACACGAAAAATGAATGATCCAGTGAAGAAATGGGCAGAAGACCTAAATAGACACTTCACCAAAGAGGACATACAGATGGCCAACAGTCACATGAAACGATGCTCAGCGTCACTCATTATCAGTTTTTTTTAAATACACTTACAGAATTTGCGTTTGAAGGATCCTTAGAAATCATTCCATTCAAACTCTCTACATTGTAGATAAGAAAGTGAGTCCTCAGGGTGGAAATAGACTTACCCAGGGTCATCTCACAGTAAGGTAGTGACAGGAAAAAGACTTGAAACTGACAAGAGCCAAAGTGTTAAGAGCTTTCCTTCTGACAACTGGTTCTGATTGATGGGAAGGCTGGCAGGGAACAAAATGACACATGGAATCTGAAAGTATTATGGACGAAAATTCAAAAGGTGTTTCTCAGAAGCCCCTTGAGTTCTGCCACTGCTATCCTAACTTCCAGGTGAGTGTGTGATCTATGTCTGTTTTCTTCCTCTGTTTCTCCTCTTCAGGCCACCCCATCCTGGAAGCACCTGAAAGTGTGACAGGGCCTTGGAAAGGGGATGTAAATATTCCATGCACCTATGGTCCTCTGCAAGGTTACACTCAAGTCTTGGTAAAGTGGCTGGTACATCGTGATTTGGACCCAGTCACCATCTTTCTACATGATTCCTCTGGAGACCATATCCAGCAAGCAAAGTACCGGGGCCGCCTACAAGTGAACCACAAGGTTCCAGGAGATGTGTCCCTCCAATTGAATACCTTGGAGATGGATGACCGAAGCCACTACACATGTGAAGTCACTTGGCAGACCCCCAATGGCAACAAAGTGGTGAAAGATAAGATCATTGAGCTTCGTGTCCAGAAACGTGAGTCACTGTGGGGGTAGGAAAGCACTAACAGACAAAGACCAAATAAAGGACTATAATCCTAGAAAACCTTGAGAAACCCAGAGAATTTTGTTTACTTATATACAGACTCTTTTCAGTTAAATGTGCTAATCAAGAGACATGGACAGGTGTAAGATCCTCAGAAGTGTTGGGAAGGGTTCCTGGCCTTCAAATATTTGCCCCTTTAAGTGTCCCAGAAGATCCAACATCCACACCCTGGTTACTTTCCTTGGGTTCTGGGTCTTAAAACTCATGAAAATGAGTATATCTATCTAATCATAATATTGTAGAGTAACTAGAGGCTGACAGAAGCTCTGGGGAAAGGGATGCTGGGTTCAGCCAAGATAAATAGTTCTGACTTGACAATTTTATGAAAATTTGGCCCTGGTAATCCAAATTTGCAGATAATCCAAAAACTCAATCTACTGCACCCCCAAAAAACACCTCTATTATTTTTTTAAAAATCCTTTGATTTTTAATTCCAGATAATCCCAAACTCCAGATAACATAGAACAGTACCTAATCTTCCAAAGGAATATTTATTTTCTTCCCTCCCAAGTCAAGAGCCCCTTTTAGTTCCCTTTGCAGATATATGGTTATCCCTATACCCAGGAAAGATGACTCAGCCTTGTCTTCACATATCCTTGTAACTTCTCAGTCTCCCCTCTTGTCTTCCCTTTGCAGTCTCTGTTTCCAAGCCCACAGTGACGACTGGCAGTGGCTATGGCTTCACAGTACCCCAGGGAATGAGGATTAGTCTTCAATGCCAGGCTTGGGGTTCTCCTCCCATCAGCTATGTTTGGTATAAGGAACAGACTGACAATCAAGAACCCATCAAAGTAGCAGTCTTGAGTACCTTACTCTTCAAGCCTGCTGTGGTGGCTGACTCTGGCTCCTATTTCTGTACTGCCAAGGGCCGGGTAGGATCTGAGCAGCGAAGCAACATTGTGAAGTTTGTGGTCAAAGGTGAGCAATCTTTTCTTTTGGTGATCCTTGCTATCTCTGCAATCCTTGTAATGTAAATATCTTTATTCCAGAGAAGAGAGTTTGTGTGTGTGGAAGAGGGTGGTATCCTGCCTGGGTTGTACAATCACAGAGAAGAAAAATTCTGAACTGATAATCACAAGGTTAGAGACAAAAACCTGTCATGTTTTGGGTTAAGAAGACAAAGAGGGTAGGGGCCCCTGGGTGGCTCAGTCGGTTAAGCGTCCGGCTTTGGCTCAGGTCATGATCTCAAGGTTCATGGATTCGAGCCCCGCATCGCTGTGCTGACAGTTAGCTCAGAGCCTGGAGCCTGCTTCAGATTCGGTACCTCACTCTCTCTCTCTCTGACTCTCCCCTGCTCACACTGTCTCTTTCTGTCTCTCAAAAATAAATAAAAAAAACATAAAAAAGAAGACAAAGAGAGTAAAGGGGAAAGTGATATTCACTAAGTAAATCATATTTGCTAGATACAATTCACAAGAACTCAACGCACATTTTGTAATTGACTCCCAAATCTATCTTGTGAGATAGCTATATAACCTTAATTTTACAGAAGAATCTGAAAATCAGAAAGGGAAATTTATTTGCCAAGGGGCTCACAGCTAGGAAGTTCAAGTTGGAACTTGTGCAAAGATGGCATACTATTTCCATTACATCTAATTGTCTCTTATGTTTGAATCTTTATTAGCTCTTGGACATCCTTTGGAATCCATTTTTTGTTCTTTTTTTTTGAGTATACTAGACACACAGTGTTACATTAGCTTCAGGTGCACAACATAGTGATTTCACAAGTTTATGCATTATGCTATGTTTACAAGTGTAGCTACCATCACATCACTATTACAATATTGTTAACTATATTCCTTTTACTGTGATTTTTATCCTCTTTTATTTCCTACCTGGGAGCCCATATCTCCCATTCCTCTTCACACGTTTTCCCCATTTTTCAACACTCTTACCCACTGGCAACCATAAGTTTGTTCTCTTTACTTATAAATATAAGTCTGCTTTTTGTTTATTCATTTTTTAGCTACCAGATGAGTGGAATAATATGGTATTTGTCTTTCTCAGTTTCACTTAGTTCACCTAGCATAATATCCTCTACATTCATGCATTTTGTCTCAAATGGCTTGATTTTATCCTCTTTTTATGGCTATGTAACATTCTATTGAATATATATATATATATATATATATATATATATATATATATATACTCAACATATATTTTTTCTCACCCTTTGTCTACCTATGGACACTTAGGTTGCTTCCATATCTTAGCTAGTGCAAATAATGTTTCAATAATCACAGAGGTGCATACATCTTTTCAAATTAGTGTTTTCATATTCTTTGGGCAGATTACCAATAGCAGAATTAATGGATCATATAGTATTTCTACTTTTAATTTTTTGAAAAGCCTCCATGCAGGGGCGCCTGGGTGGCTCAGTCAGTTAAGCCTCCAACTTCGGCTCAGGTCAGATCTCACATTCTTGGGTTCAAGCCCCGTGTCAGGCTCTGGGCTGACAGCTAGCTGAGAGCCTGGAGCCTGCTTCCGGTTCTGTGTCTCCCTCTCTCTCTGCCCCTCCTCCTCTCATGCTCTGTCTCTCTCTGTATCAAAAATAAATTTAAAAAAATTTTTAAAAAAGAAAATCCTCTATGCTGTTTTTCATAGTGGTGTACCAGTTTACATTCTCACCAGTAGTGTATGAGGGTACCTTTTCCTCCACATCTTCACCAACACTTGTTATTTCTTGTCTTTTTTATTTTAGCCATTATAGGTATTCTTCTTTTTCTTTGTTTTGTTTTGTGAGAATTTTTTGTTGTTATTTTCTTTGTGGTTTGCATTTGGTTTTGCTTCATAAAATAAAGCCCAGATATCTACATCATTTTTTAATACCTACCCCCCCCAATCTTCTTCTAAAGTCAAATTCAAGTTCTGGTTGATGTCTCTGATAGACTCTGGTTAATAAAGGTCTGGCTATTTCTTACAGCATTATCCTGGGAGCACTACAAATTATGTACATAAAGGCTGCAGGCTGGGCTTTAAATGAACATCCCAGCAGCGATATGTCTAAATGAATCTTGTTGCCTTCCAAGAGACCTCCTTGGAAAGGAGGACACTTATTCCAACAAAGCTGCCATTGCGCAAAATATGCTGAAAACTAACTGCTTTTAGGACTTATCTTCAGCGCCACCTAAAAATTACTATCATCAGAAGATACCTCTATATAAGGGAAATGAACAAACCAGCTCTCACTATTTGGATTAGGAGATTAATGTTTTAGACTCCTTAGTTTTCTTGGAAGGATTATTTCCCAAAGTTAAGTTGTAATGAGTATGTATGTGGATGTTTTGGACTGTTAGTTGTTGGGGGGAGGAGGGCAGTCTCCCTCTTAGAGAATTATATGGCCCAGTTCTCTAAAAGTTGACAATATGATCAGGCAGAGAGGGCAGAGCATGGCCAGAAAGTCCAAGAATGTATGCTTCATAAAGCGATAGTTAAACATCCTCACCTTTCTGTGAGTTAGCTCCTAGCCCATCTGGGAAGGACCTTGCTTACAACCAATCAACCTACTTATTCCTTATCAAAGTTTATGCTTATAGGCAACAAAGCAGTTTGTTAGACACTATTTACCATTGCCCCCTACTGATGAGAAAGGAAAATGAGGCTCAGAGGTTACTCTCAGTCTTGCACCCTTCTCTGTTCTCTGAGCTTTCAACTTCTTTCTGTACCTGAACCTAGTTCCATGATTCTCCTTCCATTTAATCTCTGACCTACATAGCTCTCAATCCTCATCCCTCTGCCCTATGCGTCTATGCTGTTTCTCACGTATGATATGGCCCTGTATGCCATGCCCTTCTTCACATTCAGACAGCTAAGCTTTCTGTAAAAATGTAGAGATGCTTTGGTCTCAGTCCTCAGTTTAGTTTCATGCTCTGTGACATTCACTGTTTATCCTCATACTGTTTACCAATTTGTGAATTTTTGTCCCATTCCTTTTAGCAGCTGTTCAAAACACTTTCAATTTATTTAAGGCCTCCAGGCCAGCTCTCAGAACATGAGAGAATACCCAGAGCCCCTCAGATGTGAATTCTGTCAACTATCCTCTTTACCTTGACATTTCCCTACCTATTCCTTCTGGGATCAGAGTAAAATGTGCTCTTCTCTCCACAGCACACCTTTCACCTGTGCTTTTAACCTCAGCTACTCTAACTCCCTGACTCACCTTTTGAGTCATCACTAACCTCCACATTATGAAAACCCTAGATCTTTTCATCACACACATCCTCTCCAACATCAATGTAGCAGTTGACATTCCTTCCTCCTCAAAGTTCTTCCAATGTCTACTATCAACACCACCCTTCTCTCTTGGTTGTCCTAAGACCTGTCTGACTAATCCTACTAAGACACTTCTGCTGGCATTTCCTTAATTTATCCCTTGATCATAACTGTTGTCAAAGACCTGGTTTGAAGATTAGGCAATATCTTTGACTCCTCTCTCCCCTACCCTTTCAAAGAATCATCAATATCACCAAGTGCTGTGAATTCAACTACTGAATCAGCTCTCTTATTAAGCCTTTTCCCATACCCTCATTAGTTTCATTCTTTTTTCTTGAACAACTTCTGAGGAATGAGAAATAAGGAGAGTGCCCATTTTTTTTTCAATAGCCTTTTAAATGACTACTCTATGTCCCTCCATCCACACCAAGCCATCAACTTATTCATCATTTACTGAGTATCTATCCTATGTCACGAGATATAAAATCCACGACTGGTTCTTGAATGATGCAGTTAAGTACTTGGCATATAGGAGGCACTTAATGAATATTTGTAAATAATTAGAAAAAATATACCACTCCCTCACCTTCAAAATCTATACCACACTGTTGTCAGAATTATTTTCCCAAAACTTAGATTGGGCAGAGTTTATCCCTTCCTCAGAAGCCTTCTGTTGCTCCCCATGAACTTCTACAAAAAGCCAAAGCCTAAACTCCCTTAGTCTTTTCCCAGCCTACCTATCCAACCTATGTTTCCACATTTGTAAGATAGAGTGATATTCTTCCTGCCTGCAATTTTCTTCTTTCTTCTTAGTTCAAAGAAATTCTATCCCCCTTTCATTGACATTTTTATAGAGACATACTTTGCATACTATAAAATTCAACATTTTAGTGTATATGATTCAGTGGTTCAGATAGTTGTACATCCATCACTATTATCCAATTAAGGAGCATTTTAAAAATTTTATTTTATAGTTTATTGTCAAGCTGGTTTCCATATAACATCCAGTGCTCATCCCAACAGGTGCCCTTCTCCATGCCCATCACCCATTTTCCACACTCCCCCACCCCCATCAAACCTCAGTTTGTTCTCAACATTTAAGAGTCTCTTATGATTTGCCTCCTAGCTTCTCGGTAAATATATTTCCCCTTCCCCAACCCCATGGTCCTCTGGGAAGTTTCTCCTGTTCCACTTCTAAGTGAAAACATATGGTATCTGCCCCCCACCTGACTTATTTCACTGAGCATAACACCTTCGAGTTCCATCCACGTTGCTACAAATGGCCAGATATGATTCTTTCTCATTGTCATGTAGTATTTCATTGTATATATGAACCACATATTCTTGATCCATTCATCAATTGATGGACATTTAGGTTCTTTCTATGATTTGGCAATTGTTGACAGTGCCACTATGAACATTGGGATACATGTGCCCCTATGCATCAGCACTTCTGTATCCTTTGGGTAGATTCCCAGCAGTGCTATTGCTGGGTCATAAGGGAGTTCTATGGATAGTTTTTTGAGGAACCTCCATACTGTTTTCCAGAGGTGCTGCACCAGTTTCCATTCCCACCAACAGTGTAGGAGGGTGCCTGTTTCTCCACACCCTCGCCAGCATCTATAGTCTCTTGATTTGTTCATTTTAGCCACTCTGACCGGTGTGAGGTGGTATCTCAGTGTGGTTTTGATTTGTATTTCCCTGATGATGAGTGATGCTGAGCATTGTTTCATGTGTTTGTTGGCCATCTGGATGTCCTCTTTGGAGAAGTGTCTATTCATGTCTTCTGCCCATTTCTTCACTGGATTATTCATTTTCCAGGTGTGGAGTTTGGTGAGTTCCTTGCAGATTTTGGATACTTCCCCTTTATCGTATATGTCATTTGCAACTATCTTTTCCCATTCTGTCAGTTGCTTATTAGTTTTCTTGATTCTTTCCTTTGCAGTACAGAAGCATTTTATCTTGCTGAGGTCCCAATAGTTCATTTTGGTTCTCGATTCCCTTGACTTTGGGGATGTGTCGAGTAGAAAATTGCTGTGGTTAAGATCAAGGAGGCTGTTTCCTGCATTCTCCTCCAAGGTTTTGATGGTTTCCTGTCTCACATTCAGGCCCTTCATCCATTTTGAGTTTATTTTTGTGTGTGGTATAAGAGTGTGTTCTAGTTTCATTCTTCTCTACATGTTACTGTCCAGTTCTCCCAGCACCACCTGCTAAAGAGGTTGTCTTTTTTCCATTGGGTAGTCTTTCCTTCTTTGTCAAAGATTAATTGGCAATAGATTTGTGGGTCCAGCTCTGGGTACTCTATTCTATTCCATTGACTTATATGTTTGTTTTTGTGCCAATACCATACTGTCTTGATGATGACAGCTTTGTAGTAGAGGCTAAAGTCTGGATTGTGATGCCTCCCGTTTTGGTTTTCTTCTTCAGTGTTACTTTGGCTATTAGGGGTCTTTTGTGGTTCCATACCAATTTTAGGATAGTTTGTTCTAGCTTTGCGAAGAATTCTGGTGCAATTTTGATGGGGATTGCACTGAATGTGTAAATTGCTTTGGGTAATAATGACATTTTAACAATATTTATCCTTCCGATCAATGAGCATGGAATGTTTATCCATTTTTATGTGTGTCTTCTTCAATTTCTTTTGTGAATTTTCTATAGTTTTCAGCATGCAGGTCTTTTACATCCTTGGTTAGGTTTATTCCTAGGTATTTTATGTTTTTTTTGTGCAATTGGGAATGGGATCAGTTCCTTGATTTCTCTTTCTGTTGCTTCATTTTTGGTGTATAGTAATGCACCCAGTTTCTGTACGTTGATTTGGTACCCTGAGACTGCTGAATTCATTGATCAGTTCTAGAAGGCTTCTGTTAGAGTCAATCGGGTTTTCCACGAGTATCATGTCATATGTGAAAAGTGAAAGTTTGACTACTTCTTTGCTGTTTCTGATGCCTTTTAATTCTTTTTGTTGTCTGATTCTTGTTGCTAGGACTCCAGCACTATGTTCAACGACAGTGGTGAGAGTGGACATCCTTGACGTGTTCTTGATCTCGGTGGGAAATCTGTCAGTTTTTCCCCATTGAGGATGATATTAGCTGTGGGCTTTTTATAAATTTGTTTTATAATGTTTAAGTAAGTTCCTTCTATCCTGACTGTATCGAGTGTTTTTATTAAGAAACGATGCTGTATTTTGTCAAATGCTTTTTCTGCATCTATTGACAGGATTATATGATTTTTATCTTTTCTTTTTTTAATGTGATGTATCACATTGATGGATTTCTGAATATTAAACCAGCCCTGTAACCCAGGAATGAATTCCACTTGATCATGATGGATAATGCTTTTTATATGCTGTTGAATTCGATTTGCTAGTATCTTGTTGAGAATTTTTGCATCTGTATTCATTAAGGATACTGGCCTGTAGTTTTCTTTTTTTGGGGGGGTGGTCTTTCCGGTTTGGGAATCAAAGTTATGCTGGCTTTGTAGAATGAGTTCGGAAGTTTTCCTTCTATATCTATTTTTTTTGTATAGCTTAGGAAGAAAGAGTATCAACTCTGCTTTAAATGTCTGTTAGAGTTCCCCTGGGATGGCATCTGGCCCTGGACTCTTATTCATTGCGAGATTTTTGATAACTCATTCAATTTCTCCACAAATTATGGGTCTGTTCAGATTTTCTATCTCTTCCCCTTTTTAATTTTGGTAGTGCATGTGTGTTTAGGAATTTGTCTAGATTTTCCAGTTTGTTGGCATATAATTTTTATAGTGGTCCTGATGATTGCTTGTATTTCTAAGGGATTAGTTGTAATAGATCCATTTTTATTTATGATTTTGTCTATTTGGGTGTTCTCTCTTTTTCGTTCTATGGAGCCTGAGTGGAGGTTTATCAATTTTGTTTATTTTTTCAAAAACCAATTCTTGGTTTCATTGATCTACTTAGCTGTTTTTCGGGATTCTATATTGTTTATTTATGTCCTGATAATTATTATTTCTCTATTTCTGCTGGGTTTGAGGTGCTCTTGCTTCTCCCCTTCTAGTTCCTTTAGGTGCTCTGTTAGATTTTGAGTTTGTGCTTTTTCTAGTTTGTTGACTGCGGAGGACCAGCCCACGCACCCCAGTTGAATGGTCCCCAAGTAGGTGGTTGGTGTCGGCGAAATATCTATAGGAAGGAAGACAGACAACATGAATGGTAGTAAAACCACACTTTACTAAGAAAGTCAGTGTCTTTTATGCCATAGGGGTTTACACATTTTTTTTTCCTCTTTAATGATTACAAAGCTTATGGTCCTCGAGAGAGTAAAAACATGCCCTGAGAAGGATCATTTTTTTTTTTTATCACAAAAGAAAGAACAGCCGTGAGAACAGAAGTAAAAAAAAAAAAAAACAGGAATGAGGGAGTCTGTCTCTCAAAGAATCTTCTTTTCTTCAAGGTTCTTTAGCAGTTGTGTCTGGGCAAGACGCTTATCATTCAAGGAGTTAATTTTAGACAGAGGATTGTTTTTGCCCCAACAGCAGGCAATGAGCTGGGAACAGAAATAAAGTAAGGGAAAGCAGGTGCCACTAACTGACCCAAGTTGATTCAAAACTTAAAGGTATATGCCTTTCTTGCTTTTACAAAGCAATGAGAAAAATCCCAATTTTTTTCTCCAGTGCCCCGGAGGCATAGCATCCATGGTCGCTTATGTAGATTCTTCTGTGTCCCGGTGGTCTGGCCATCAAAGGTAGCTCTGCGGGAGGTTTTTTGGCCGGGTGGGCCCCAACAGTTGAGATACGCTTGGATTGCAATATATTTTTTCTCTTAGGACTGCCTTTGCTGCACCCCACAGGGTTTGGATTGTTGTATTTCCGTTTTCATTTGTTTCCATATATTTTTTGAATTTCTCCTCTAATTGCCTAGTTGGTCCAGTCATTCCTTAGTAGGGTGGTTGTTTTTATTTTTTTTATTTTTTTCCATAATATTTTATTGTTAAATTGTTTTCCATATAACACCCAGTGCTCCTCCCCTTAAGTGCCCTCCACCATCACCACCACCTCTTACCCCCCCTCCCCCTTCCCCTTCAACTCTCAGTTCATTTTCAGCATTCGTCTCTCAAGCCTTGCATCCCTCTCTCTCCCCAACTCTCTCTCCCTCCTCTGCTCCCCCTGGTTCTCCATTAGGTCTCTCCTGTTTTCCTGTTAGACCTATGAGTGCAAACATATGCTTTCTGTCCTTCTCTGCCTGGCTTACTTCGCTCAGCTTGACACCCTCAAGGTATATCCACTTTCCTACAAAAGGCCATATGTCATTCCCTCTCATTGCCATGTAGTACTCCATCGTGAATATATACTACATCTTCTTGATCCATTCGTCAGGTGATGGACATTTAGGCTCCTTCCATGTTTTGGCTATCGTTGACATTGCTGCTATAAACATTGGGGTACATGTGCTCCTATGCATCAGCATTTCTGTCTCTCTTGGGTAAATCCCCAGCAGTGCTATTGCTGGGTCATAAGGGAGTTCTATTGGTAGTTTTTTGAGGAACCTCCACACTGTTTTCCAGAGTGGCTGCACCAGTTTACATTCCCACCAACAGTGTAGGAGGGTGCCCATCTCTCCACACCCTCTCCAACATCCATAGTCTCTTGCTTTGTTCATTGTAGCCACTCTGATTGGTGTGAGGTGGTATCTCAATGTGGTTTTGATTTGTGTTTCCCTGATGATGAGTGATGTTGAGCATCCTTTTATGTGTCTGTAGGCCATCTGGATGTCCTCTTTGGAGAAGTGTCTGTTCATGTCTTCTGCCCATTTCTTCACTGAATTATTTGTTTTGTGATTGTGAAGTTTGGTGAGTTCCTTGTACATTTTCGATATTACCTCTTTATCTGATATGTCATTTGCAACTATCTTTTCCCATTCTGTCGGTTGCCTATTAGTTTTCCTGATTGTTTTCTTTGCCTTGCAGAAGGTTTTTATCTTGATGAAGTCCCAAGGGTTCAGTTTTGCTTTCATTTCCCTTACCTTTGGGGATGTGTCGAGTAGGAGATTGCTGCGGTGGAGGTCTAGGAGGCTTTTTCCTACTTTCTCCTCGAGGGTTTTGATGGTTTCCTGTCTCACATTCAGGTCCTTCAGCCATTTTGATTTTGTTTTTGTGTATACTGTAAGGGACTGGTCTAGTTTCCTTCTTCTACATGTTGCTGTCCAGTTTTCCCAGCACCACCTGCTAAAGAGGCAGTCTTTTTTCCATCAGATACTCATTCCTGTTTTGTCAAAAATGAGTTGGCCATACATTTGTGGGCCCAGCTCTGGGTTCTCTATTCTATTCCATTGGTCTATGTGTCTGTTTTTGTGCCAATACCATACTGTCTTGGTGATGACAGCTTTGTAGTAGAGGCTAAAGTCTGGGATTGTGATGCCTCCCGTTTTGGTTTTCTTCTTCAATATAACTTTGGCTATTCGGCGTCTTTTGTGGTTCCATATGAATTTGAGGATAGTTTGTTCTAGTTTTTAGAAGAATATTGGTGCAATTTTGATGGGGATTGCATTGAATGTGTAGATTGCTTTGGGTAGTAATGACATTTTCACAATGTTTATTTTTCCGATCCATGAACAGGGAATATTTTTCCATTTCTTGGTGGTTTCTTCGATCTCTTTCATAAGTTTTCTATAGTTTTCATCTTATAGGTCTTTAACATCCTTGGTTAGGTTTACTCCTAGGTATTTGATGGTTTTTCGTGCAATCGTGAATGGGATCAGTTTCTTGATTTCTCTTTCGGCTGCTTCATTTTTGGTGTATAGGAATGCAACTGATTTCTGTACATTGATTTTGTACCCTGCGACTTTACTGAATTCATTGATCAGTTCTAGAAGGCTTCTGGTGGAGTCGATTG
>PJEM01020677.1:0-12932 GCA_004023845.1 Helogale parvula
AACTAATTGGTACTTAACCTGTTAATTTCTGTATAAGTCTAATTACATGAAATAGAAGTGGGGGTTTTGATTTTTTACTTTGCTTTTCTGTTTGGAGTGTCATTGTAACTACTGTATTGTAAATGACGGAAAATAATTGCATATGTTAAAAAAATAAATAGTGTTATATTAAAAATAAATAAATAAATTTAAAAAAAATAAATAAATAAATCTTGGAGCTGCCAATCAAAAAAAAAAAAGATTTAGAGTAGCTGGTTGGATATGGGCCTGGATTTCAGGAAAGTGGTCAAGGCTGGAAATATTAATTTAGGAGTAATCAGCATACAGATAGCACTTAAAGCTTTGGAACTGGATGTGAGTACATAGGGAATGAGTATACATTGAAAAAAGAGATCTGAGAATGATCTCTGGGGCATTTAATCAATGAATTCTAACAGTGAAATTCCAGACATCTGTTTAGAGTATAATCTCCTTCCACTGATTAAATGTTCTTTTATACCATTTTCACAATCAAATCTCCTCTTATGACACCCAGGATACAGTAAGCACTGAACTGTATTTACTAAATTAGTGAATAAATAGAGTAACAAAGTAGCCTGTGGTACTTTCATAGCTAAATTTCATGATATTAGAACAAAGTTAGGAAACTGAAATAATTAGTTTCAAATTTATACATTGGTATACTACTCTTCATGTGGTCAAACAGGTTTCAATGAATTTAGAAGCAGAGGTAACTAGGGGCTTTTAAGTTTACCGTGGGAGTCAGTAACAAGTAACCTAACAGGAGACTAGAATTCAAACTGTAGTCTGCCACTTAAGACTTTTAGGCAATAATACCAACTCTACTTTTTGTACATTTTGTCTTTTTATTTGTGTTTTAAAATTAAATTTTAGTTAATATTCAGTGCAATATTGGTTCAAGGAGTAGGATTCAATGATTCATCACTTACACAGTATTCCCAGTGTTCGTCATAACATGTGCCCTCCTTAATACCCATTACCCATCTAGCCATCTCCCACCACCTCCCTCCATCAACCCTCAATTTGTTCTCTATCATTACAAATCTCTTGTGGTTTCTCTCCCTCTCTCCTTTTCCCCCCTCCTCATCCCATATGTTCATGTTTTCTTTCTTAAATTCCACATACGAGTGAAATCATATGGTACTTTTCTTTCTCTGCCTGCCTTATTTTGCCTAGCACAATACACTCTACTCCATCCACTTTATTGCAAGAGGCAATATTTCATTCTTTTTGATGGCTGGCTAATATTATTTGTGTGTGTGTGTGTGTGTGTGTGTGTGTGTGTGTGTGTGTGTGTGTGTGTATACATATCAGTCTTCTCTATTCATTCATCAGTTGATGAACATTTGGATTTCGCCATAGTTTGGCAGTTGTTGATAACACGGCTATAAACATCGGGGTACATGTACCTAATTGTGCAACTGCTGAATCATAAGGTATCTCCATTGCTGGTTTTTTGTGGAACCCCTATACTGTTCTCCAGAGTCGCTGCACCAGTTGCATTCCCACTAGCAGTAAAAAAGGGTTCCCCTGTCTCTGCATCATCGCCAATATCTGTTGTTTCTTGTGTTGTTAATTTTAGCCATTCTGACAGGTGTGAAATGGTATCTTATTGCAATTTTGATTTGTATTTCCCTGTTGATGGGTGATGTTGAGTGTCTTTCCATGTGTCTATTAGACATGTGAATGTCTTCTTTGGAAAAGTGTCTATTCATTTCTTCTGCCCATTTCTTAACTGGGTTATGTTTTTTGAGTGCTGAGTTTGATAAGTTCTTTATAGATTTTTGGATACTAACCCTTAACTGATATGTCATTTGCAATTATCTATTCCTTTCCATAGGCTGACTTTTAGCTTTATTGATTGTTTCTTTCCCTGTGCAGAAGCTTTTTATCTTAAGTCCTAATAGTTCATGTTTGCTTTTGTTTCCCTTGCCTCCAGACACCCATCGAGTAAAATGTTGCTCCACTCAAGTTCCAAGAGATTGCTGCCTGTGTTTTCCCCTAGGATTTTGATGCTTTCCTGTCACATTTAGGTCTTTCATCCATTTTGAAATTAATGTTGTGTACTGTATAAAAAAGTGGTCCAGTTTCATCCTTCTGCATGTCACTGTCCAGTTTTCCCAACACCATTTGTTGAAGACACTGTCTTTTTCCCTTTGGATATTCTTTGTTTCAGAATAGTTGACCAGATATTTGTGGGTCCATTTCTGGGTTTTCTATTCTGTTCCACTGGTCTATATGTCTCTTTTTGTGCTAAAACCATACTGTCTTAATGATTACAGCTTTGTAATATAGGCTGAAATCCAGAATCATGATGCTTCCAATTTTGTTTTTCTTTTTTAGGATTGCTTTGGCTGTTTGGTGTGTTTTGTGGTTCCATACAAATTTTACAATTGTTTATTCTAGCTCTGTGAAGAATGCTGGTGGTATTTGATAGGGACTGCATTAAATGTGTAGATTGCTTTAGGTAGTATAGACATTTTAACAGTGTTTGTTCTTACAATCCATGAGGAATGTCTTCCCATTTCTTTGTGTCCTCTTCAATTTCTTTCATACGTCTTCTATAGTTTTCAGAGTACAGATCTTTTACCTCTTTAGTTAGGTCTATTCCTAGATATCTTATTGTTTTTGGTGCAACTGTAAATGGGATCTATTTCTTTGATTTTGTTTTCTGCTGCTTCATTACTGTCATCTTATTTTTTACGGTAATTTTTCCCAGAGAATTTTTAATCTATGCGTTCTTATTCAGACTGCCTAGAGATGCTTAGAGAAGCACATGTCAAAGAATGGCATCCACTAAGATTTTTATGTATGTGGAAGAAAAACCCTGAATAACACAAAAGAAATATCCCATTTAATAAGGTTTGTTGTTGTCAATGGCATTGTGGGTGCAAAATTCAAGAATCATACTTCTTGCTTAGAAAATGAGATGAAAATATTTTTTTTTACATGTAGAAAGTGTCAATAGTAAATAATTCCTTGTTTTTCTGGTATATAATGAAGGATTTCATCAAAAGAAGATACATGAAAATGAATATTCCACTGGCATATGAATGGCATGATCTTCAAATAGAATGATGGTGATTTCAGTCATTAATGGAAGATGATGCAGTTCATAGTGGATGCCCTCTGGATTCTAGCTTTTTCCTCTCCTGCATTAGGCCAGGCTGACCAAACACTGTGCCAATTTATCTTCACTGGTTCTCTCACGTCCCAAATTTCAGGAGTTTATACTTTCTGTGGCTCTCTTATGCAAAACTCTTAGGAATGAAATGCTAGAGGTATTCATCACCCCATATTTGGCAAGCATCATTCTAGATAGAGTCAAATGATTTAGGAAACTTTAAAAGGCTCCCACCTATCTTTTCTAAAATCCAAAGTTGTATTATCAGAGCTACTTGTGAATGAGACCATAGGATTAAGAAGACTGTCAAAGGTTGTATTTCAAATGAGGGCAAACATAATTTAATCACCACTGTAATCACAATTTTGGCCACTATATGGCTTTACAGTTTATAACACACTATGGCATATTTCATCTGGTTTGAGTTTTACTAGGTAATCACATGAGGCAAATACCACTCACTTTACTGACAAATTTAAGGTCATGAAGGTTACACAAGGGGCAGGTATGTGACAGAAGTATGATAAAAATTTAATTCTCAAAAAAAGTCATCCACAAGCAAAATTTTTTATATGAGTCCATGAATTTCATAGGCCATCTACAACCTATCCAAAAGTACTGGGTTTAAAATACTTGCCTTTAGACACATCAATTTAATTGGTCTGGGATTAGGCTCAGAGAATTTTTTTAAAAAGTTACCAGGGAATTCTAATTTGTCAAGGCTTACTGGCCAATGATTGGGGCCATTGATTTCTTTCTCAAATTTTTTCCCTTTTCAAATTGTTCTTTGTATCATCCAATAGTATTTTCTATATTTTCTTATATTTCTGACTTTAACCTTCTTTCAGTTAGCTTTGGTGGCCAGACTCCAAAATATTTAATATAATCTTTTCTGTCTCCCAATTTTGGTGTACAAACCATTGCCATCTATGTTCCTGCTCTTCTTCCTTCTTCCAATCTATTATTCTCCTCTTAAACTTCATCAAGAATCTGTAATGTCAATATTCCATCTTTATTATTTTCTCCCCAATGAGCTAATTAACATTAATAGACTACTGGATTTAGGAGACCTTCACTCTTCCAGTCGGTGCCTTTGTGACACCGGGAATTACTTACCCTTCTAAGTTTTGCCCTCAATCAGTAAAATAAAGAAAAAAAAGTGCCTATCTTGCAGGGCTTTTATAAGAAATAAATGAACACACACATACAATCATAAAAATAAATGACTCAATACTTACTAATAAAAAACTTTTTAAAATTATTTCTTTGGAGCTCTTTTTATTCTTTATCTATTTTTGTGGAAACCCAATACAATATTCTGTACTCTTTGAGTTATATGCCTCTGCTTTTTACATACCCACTCTCATTTCTAATTTTAAAATTTAGCATATGTATTCTATAACCCCACAGTGCCCAGTAAAATGTTATTTTAGATTTGGCAAGAATTGTATGTAACCCCGTAATGGAAAGGAGAGATACTATGATTTATTATTAATTTATCATTAGCTCATTAAGCACACACAAAATAAAGAAGAATATCTGAAATATTTATTTTGTTAAGGTTGAGTTATCACCTGCTCTTAACAGAGTCCATCATGGGTAGGAATTCAGGAGCAGTTCATCTTTCTTTAAATTATCTATCTCCCTCAGGCTGTTGTGAGAACTGGCCCCTTGCTTTTTACTTTTCTTCACCCCTAGATCTTTTTTATAGGCTCCCTCCTTATCTACAGAAGAATACAGCCTGAAGTAATTTCATTCTATTGAATTCTACCTAGGATGGGATTTAAAGTGTGTGGTAGGATCTGGACAGTACCAGGAATACCTGAAGATTATAAAAAACAGGTTGACTTCCTGTTAGCATCTACCTATGTTCATTAAAATGTTATAATGTTCAATATTAATTACATATTTGCATGATCTCAGTACTATTGTACTAACAGTAGTCTCTTTTTCTGCCTTCACCTAGAGCCACTTCTCAAATGCCTTCTTCTGTTATTTTACACTTGATGTGTGTTGTAAAATGGAAAACCCATCTGGCTAAAACCAAAACCAAGGGCACAGGTCAACAATCCAGTGCTCTAACAAATAACGCTTTATCCAAAGTGTCTCTTACACCTAGTGCCAAGAGTGTTTGCATTAGAAAGCTAATTACATTTAGTCACTCCTCCTATTATGAAATTTAACATTCTAGTCCCAATCACTTGTCTCCCTAATAAACTTTTAGTTCCTTATTCTCATTCTCTACAACCAAGTTTAATTTCCTGCATCCGAAATAAAAGAAAAAACTATTTCTTCAATGTTGCCCTTCCTCCGACACACTGTCATACTACTTTCTTTCCTTTTACAAGTGAATTATTCAAAAGATTAATCTCCAATCAATGTACTGCTTTTCTCCAACTCTTCAACTCTCCCCATCTTAAGCTTCTACCTCCTCCACTTGAAGGAAATTGCATTCTTGAAGAACTTTGCCCTCAAAGTCACCAAACAAAGTGACATTTTGATCTCCCTTACCTTACCACCCTATAAGTTTTGACAGTGTTAACTAATCTCTTCTTCAACTTTCTTTTCTCATTTTATATTCATGGTAATGTTTGGTCTTTTCTCTTTTATATCTCTCAGTTCTCCTTCTCTCTTTTGCTAAGGCCTTCTTCCTGAAGTACATGTAAAGAAGTTACATAAACTTCCTGGTTCTCAATTTCTTCATCTATAAAATTAAAATAACAATATCAATTCCAAAAATTATGAAAATTAAATTATATTAGATGCTCAACAAATATTATATTGCTAAAGTGTAAATATTTCCCAGCATTCTGCCTTTGGTACCATGTCCCTTCACCACCAAATTCTATAAATGACTGTAAAACCTTTACCCTAAGCTCCTCTCTTTCTCTCACCAGAGCTCCATTCCAATATTTCCAATTTGCATATCATACCCAACAATCAACACATTTACAAAACCAAATTTATCATCCTTCTCCCTCACCAAAATGACATCTGCTCAAGTCTTTCCTATATCTATAAATATCATTCCAAAATCCCAGCCAACTGGGCTCAAGTCATTAGTCATCTTTGACTCCCTTATATCCTCTCGCTCCCTCCATACATTAATGCTCTATCCAAATTGCCTTTTGTATCAAGTACTACAGAAAAAAGATAAAACATCATAACCAAGTGGTATTTATCCCAGAAATGCAAAATTGAACTAACATTAATGAATAAAGAATGTAACCTTTCACATCAATGGAACAAAAGAAAAAAATCGTATGATTATATAAATATATACAGAAAAAATGAAAAATATCAACACCCTCTAATGTTAAAAACTCTCAGCAAACTAGGAATACAAGGGTACATATGAAAAACTTATGCTTGATATTATGCTTAATATTGAATTTATTCCCTCAAAGATAGAGAACAAGACAAGGATTTTTGGTTTAACTACTTGTACATCATTGCATTGTAGTCAGAGCAGTAAGGAAAAGAAAAGAGGTCTGAAGACTAGAAGCAAAAACATCATTATTCTCAATAACAGAAAAAAATCTAAGAAACTTAAAAAACTACTATAACTTTTAAATGAAATTATCCAGGTGGTAGGATACATGGGTAATATAAAATTCAATTGCATTTCTATATACCAACAACAAACAATTGGAAAGTGAAAATAATAAATAATATTATAGTATTAAATCAACTCAATGAAGACAAGAAAGTCTTTTTCTGTGTAGGAAAGTAATGAATCTCAACTCCTACCTCACACCATGCAACAGTAATTTGTGATGAGTCATAGAACTAAATGTAAAAGCAAGAACCAGATATCTTCTATAAAAAAATATGAGTGCATATTTTCACAACCTGAACAAGACCCAAAAAGCACTAACCATGAAAGAAAAAAAGTTGATAAATTGGATATCACCAAAATTAAAAATATTCTGTTCACCAAAGCATCATTAAAAATATTTAGGTGAATCACAGACTGAGGGAAAATATTTGCAGTGCAGAAAACTGACAAAGGACTCATATCTTCAGGAATTACAGGACAATTTATAAATAATTACTACAAATCAACATCAGAAAGTTTAAAAATTCCATTAAAAAGACTTGACTAACTCCTTAAAAGATCTAAGAATGGGCAATAACCACAGGAAAAGGTGCTCAACATTACTAGTCATCAGAAAAATGCAAATTAAAACCTGAGAAATCTTTTCACACCCATAAGAATGGTTAAAATAAAAAAAATTTTAAGTCTAATACACCAAATGTTTGAGAGAATGTGGAGAAATTAAAATTCTCACACATTTCTCTTGGGATTATAAAATGGAACAACTACTCTGAAAAGTTCCTGGGAAGTTTCTTATAAAGTTGTCTACTCACCTACCTTATGACCCAACAATTCCACTCTTTGGTATCTCTATGAAAACATATGCCCATAAGAAGATTTGAATATGAGTATTCATAACATATTCATTCAAAATATCAAACAGCAGGAATACAACACAAATAATAATCAACAGGAAAATGGATAAACAAATTGTACTATATTAATCCAAGAGAATACTACTCAGTAATAAAGGAATAATATGAGTGAATCCCAAAAACATTATGTTGAGTGAAAAATGTCAGACATTGACATACACAAAAATATACACACACTGGAGGATTCCATTTATATGAAGCCCAAGAATACACAATCCTAATCTGTGGTGATAATAATCAGAAAGAAGTTGCTTTCAGGGCACCTGGGTGGCTCAGAAAGTTAAGCATCTGACTTCAGCTCAGGTCATGATCTCTTCATTTCTAAGTTTGAGCCCCAAAGCTGAGCCTGCTTTGGATTCTGTGTCTCCCTCTCTCTCCACCCCTTCCTGGCTTGTACTCTGTCTCTCAAAAATGAATAAACTTTTTTTTTTAAAGAAAGAAAGAAGTTGCTTTCAAGGAGGGAATGGGGGTAGTTGATTAGAAAGAGACATGAAGCAACCTTTGGGGACAATGACAATGTTTTAATATCTTGCTTTGCGTAATGGTTACACCTATATGTACAATGGTGAAAATTCATTAAATTCTGCTTCATTCTTCAGTTAGGGAGAAAAAAAGATGCTTCACCAGGAAAACATTTAAAAAGAAGAAAAGTTAATTGCAAGTGGCATATAATTAATAGGAAAAAGAAAACATGGTATGTCAATAGATTTACCTGAACTTTTTTTCAACAGCAATACTTTTTCAAGTGTTTTGAAGTCCTCTTTTGAGTTTCAAAATAATTTTATTTTCAAATATAAGTAAATAAACCCGGCCATGTGATTTCATTTAATAGGAAAACTCAGCCTTGTGGGTCAATGTACTGGAGAGAAAAAAAGAGTAACCAGTAGCATATAAATATCTCAGTGTCTGTTAATTAAAAATAGAATGCTTCATAATCTAGAAATTTTTAAGACATGAAAGAGCCCAAAGAAGCAAAGGTAGAAAGATCAAACACAAGATGCAGAACTAACAGCTGTGACTTAGTGAGTTAATAAATATACTGAATAAAATCAAACTCAACAAAGCACTGCAAGTCAGTAGTTTCCAAGTAATTAACACACTAATGAGAAACACATGCAATGTGTAATCAGGCGTACTCCATTTTGACAGCAAGGACTCTTTGGTGACAATGGATAGTCTCCATTTATAGGTAGAGTTATGAACATTAGGTAAAGGCATGCATGAGGCAAAGGGGAAGTAACTTAACTTGCTCCATCTAAACAGCCTTTGTTTGCAGTGAATGAGATGAAAGTTCTGTTTTCATTTCTCATCTATTCTATCTTGTTCTTCTTACAATAAGACTGAATACATCTACTAACACCTGGGCAAATAAATGTAAATTCATGGATAAGAGCTGTATTTATACTTTTATTTCCAAGGCTCATCACCAGTTTCAAATGCGAAACGATCATTTCAACCATGTTATTAATTTCTAATTAGTAAATTTTAAGAAATGTGTTTGAATACCACAAGTCATTCTAATTTCACATTTCTTACATTTCTACACATACAGCCAGAATTAGCAGACACTTTAGAGGACTAAATCTGTGATCAAAATATGCGCTCTTATATACGCTAACCAATAATTATCTTTTCTTTGGAAGAGTTAACACTTGACAATGTTCCATTCCTGATACACCTGTGACTTGTCAGAGCACACCATGAAGTCTGCTATTCTGTCCATCTAGCTGTCCCTCATCCGCATTCTCTAATCTCCTCATAATTATGTGTCCAACCTAAACTCCCTCATAATTACTTCCACTTGAATTTTCTACTCCCTGCTCTCTGCCATGAATATGGAGACCAGAAGATCAGAAGAAATAAGTAAAACACCAAAGTCTCTGAGACAAAAGGAAGAGTAGTTCAAGTGAGGTTATATTCTTTTTAAAAAAATTTTTAATGTTTTATTTATTTTTGAAAGAGAGAGACAGCATGAGCAGGGGGAGAGGGGGTCAGAGAGAGACGGAGACACAGAATCCGAAGACAGGCTCCAGGCTCTGAGCTAGCTGTCAGCACAGAGACCGACACAGGGCTGTGAACCATGAACCGTGAGATCATGACCTGAGCCGAAGCCGGACACTTAACCAACTGAGCCACCCAGGCAATCCCTATACTCTTTTTCAACTATACACCTTAGCTGCTACTGTTCTATTACATACATACTTACAGGCTGCATTGGTTCAAATTTAAATACCATCATCCTTAGGACTTTATCCTTCCTTTTTTTCCTTCCTAAATCATCATTATAACATCTAAGAAAAAAGGTAGAATCAGTTGCCTTCATAAATATTTAATAATGGACAGAACAATGGAATAGAGTCAAAATAAATTTCTGGCTTTAATGCTACCACTACTTTTTTTTTCCAGTTTACCTAAAATAAACTAAAATAGAATAGAGAATGCAAAGAAGGACTAACAGAATAAGATCCCTTAGAACTGGTTAGATTACAAATATGTAGAAAGAAAATATGCTTTTTATTCATTGAATGAATAAATGCATTTACATTAGATAATTTATGGTGATGTAAAAATAAATGTGTTTAGTAATAGATGTTAACTTATATATAAAATGATCTCCTACCTAAGTAATTAAAAATGCTGAAAATGTAATGGCTGCACAATAACACCAGAAACACCTTCATATAATGAGAGAACAAGTGAAGATAAATGTGACATTTAGCAACTAAATCTGGCTTCAGTAAGCTTTATTTCTTGAAGCAAATGAAGTAGATCCAATTTTTCTGGAAGAAAAGAAGGGATCTTTGAAGACATTTCCTCTTCCACATAATTGGACACTGTGAAATGTTACCTTGCCAAAATGAACCTGTAAGTTCCATCCTCATGAAGATGTTGTATGACCTCAAGAAGATTTTTCTTACCTCTGAGCAGGAGCAGAGGTTACTATTATAGTAAAGGGGAAAAAAAGGAATTTTGAATCAGCTGCACAATTAGCCCCCTTGCAGTGTCAATATCCTTATTCATAACTCTGTAATACTACATTCCCTTGAAATTAATGAAAGGTAAGTGAAACTATATGAAAGTGTTCTATAAGTTATAGTGAATATGTAAGGTCAAAATGCTACTTATTGATAAAGATGAGTATAATGAAACTAAACTAAAATAAATCTTATTGAAGAAGATAAGATATTAAGCAAATCATTGCTCATTTAGACCAAAAACAGTCTTAAAGAGACATTTGTCTTACAAATTTGCTCAATGGATTTGTTCATACTATATATCTAAGTAGATGGTGAACGGCATTGATTGGATCCAAAATCCCCCTCTCTTGGATTTTATGAGGCCCATTCAGAATGAGCCAGGTTGAGAACACCACCAATTCCATGTTCTGAGTCCATCTGTTGGCAAAAATATAATGCAAACGGCTTTATAAGTGCTATTTTCAATGAAATATCACAGAACAGCTTGTCCCAATGATATTTCTAAAGCTTGCCTGCAAACCGCCTACTGGGAAATCCAACTGAAAGAGAAGAGGGAAGAGAAAGAAACCCATACATACAAGTGACAGAATTTTTAAAAAAAGAACAAAAGGTAGAGAAAAACTAGAGGAAAGTGAGCACTGGAGAAAAATAAAAAGCAATGGGGGGTGCAATAATAAACAAGTACAAAAGGAGGGACACTTCAGTGGCTCAGTCAGTTAAGCATCCGACTTCGGCTCAGGTCAGATCATGATCTCATGGTTTGAGTTCAAGCCCCATGGGCTCTATGCTGACAGCTCAGGGCCTGGAACCTACTTCAGATTCTGTGTCTCCCTCTATTTCTGCCCCTCCTCCTCTCATAAACTGTCACTGTCTCTCTCTCCATCTCTCTCTCTCAAAAATAAGTAAATATATTTGAAAATTTTAAACAAGGACAAAAGGAAACCATAAGGAATAGACAATTTAAGGAAAACATACCAAAACAACTTAGGGAGGAGGAACCAAGATAACGGAACAGCATGGAAGTTTTTTTGCATCTCTCATCAATGAAATAAGGCCAGATCAACACTAAACCATTCTGCACACCTAGAAAACTGATGTGAGGATTAACACAAAAATTTGTATAACCTAAACCACAGAACTTAGCAAGTACACTGCACAGAAAGATAAACTGGGGAAGAGAGAAGCCATGGAGGGCAGGGAGCTTTTTTGCTTGTGGAGAGAGGATAGAGACAAGGGGGGAGTATGGGAAAAGCACCCCCTACCCCAAAGCAGCTGGAGAGAAAGTGGAAAAGTGGAAATAGCCACAGGGACTGAAAAAAAAGGAGAAAGGAGAAAAGAGAGGTTTAAATTCCATTGAGACTCTATAAACAGGGGAACACAGAGTCTGAAACTCCGCAGTTTGATATCTGGCAGTGCTCTGGGAAGGGAAAATCCCCAGGATCAGAGACTGAGGTCCAAGGAATCCATGGGCCACCCAGGGAGAGGCAGTTCCCCTCTTGGGCGGACATTTGGTAGAGACTATGTGGTCACCCCACAGGCAAAGATCCCAGTGGACCCTGGAGAACAACCACATTCACTGGTGCTGAAACAAGGACATTAAGGATGAAGGCTGGCGCGGGACATGTGTCATAATTTCCCATAATCCCTGAAACACTGCTAAACGATCACGGGAACTTTTTCTGGGGTGGGCTGGCACCCAGCCACAGTCTCTGGGTATTGGCAAGAGCATGGTCTTGCGAATGGTCCTGGGGACTGGCGGGAACCCAGCCATTGCTAAGTGAGACTCAGTGAGACTCTCCCCCCAGAGGCTCAGAATAGGACAAAGCTGCAGTTCTTCAGAAGTGAGGGCTTGGGAAACACAGCCACATCTAAGAAAAAACTCAAGAGGGAGGTACTGCCTGTCAATCTGATGGCTTGGTCATGGACAATGTAAAAGTGGGCAGTGGACGGAAGTTGGAGACAAAGGACAGTGCTCAATTGCTGATCAGGGAGCAAAGAGTTCTGATACTAGAGACTGGGTAGCTAGGTGATGCCATTTTCACTCCTCCTGTACACGTGTATACACACCACAAGCACCATAACAGTCCACCCCAGTAAGCTAAACAGCGCCATCCAGAGGAGAAAGGAGCTGTTACACTAAGACCTGCCCAACTGGGCCAACCTTCCTTTTTAAAAACAACACATAGCAGCACTGTCAACAATAGCCAAAACATGGAAAAAGCCTAAATGTCCATCACCTGATGAGTGGATCAAGAAGATGTGGTATATATACACGATGGAGTACTACATGGCAATGAGAGGGAATGACATATGGCCATTTGTAGGAAAGTGGATGG
>PJEM01020678.1:0-12938 GCA_004023845.1 Helogale parvula
AAAGAAGTGCTGAGGCATAGGAGCACATGTACCCCAATGTTCATAGCGGCACTTTCTACAATAGCCAAATCATGGAAAGAACCTAAATGTCCATCACCTGATGAATGGATCAAGAAGATGTGGTATATATATACAATGGAGTACTATATGGCAATGAGGAAGAATGATATATGGCCATTTGTAGGAAAGTGGATGGACCCTGAGGGTGTCATGCTAAGCGAAATAAGTCAGGCAGAGAAGGATAGATACCATATGGTTGCATTCATAGGTCTAACAGGAGAGACCTGGCAGGGGACCATGGGGAGAGGAAAGGGTAAAGAGAGCGGGGAAGAGTGAGGGACACAGATCAAGGGAGACTACTGAATACTGGAGACGAACTATGGACTGAAGGGCGAGGGGAGGAGGGGGTGATGGTCATGGTGGGGGGCACTTGTGGGGAGAAGCACTGGGTGTTATATGGAAACTAATTTGACAATAAACTATTATTAAAAAAATAAAAGATAACTCAGAATGTAATGTGTTATTTATGTGTTGACTGTGTCCAAAAAAAGATTGAGTCATGTCCATGAGCATACTTGGGTCTGCCATTATTTTAATGTGTTTGACTGTTGAAGACAGGGACACACACTGGATGGTTTTCTTTCAAGGGGTCTGTGCCCATGGCTGGCATCCTGGGGTACTAATCTGGGTAGTTCAGGTCCCAGAAGAAAGTCTCCTCCAGATATTCCACCATCTGGTCTTTCCTTTAAACAGATTATGATCAGATGAGGCTGGAAAGGAATTTTTTCTTCAACCAAGCACAAAAACTTTCATTTTGGGGATGAGTTTTTTAAAACTCATCAAGATAAAATGGACCCATGAAATATTTATTAATCATTTCTATTCTAAGAGGAATCATATCCCAAGATCAAGCATATTCTACCCTACAAGGTATTACCCTTAAGAAGTTTATCAAGATCTTATGGAGGTACACTGAAGAGAGATTCCCAAACCTGCATAAAGGAATCATAAGCATACCTATTGATATTAAAGATTCAAGAAATGTGAAATAAGCAACATGTATACCCCAAATAAATAGATAAAAACTTTCTTTAAAAACTGCTCTACATCGATCAGTTCCAAAGAACATGCTTGTGCCAAGCATGGCAGTTAGTATGGTTGCCAGGTATAAAAAGCCATCTTGCTAGTGTGGCTCTCTGTGGAACAGCCCTCTCCTGTCACTCATGATGATGAAGTGGTAGGTATACCCAGGAAAACTAGCCAGTCTGACTCACTCTCCCTCCCTTCCTTCCTCCTCCCCCCTCCTCCTTTCTTTTCTTGCAACGGTCAAGGCCCACTGTCTCATAAGAAAGCTCTCTCTACTTTCTCCTTGCTTCATCTGTCCTCTCCTTTTCCATAGGTGGCCAAACTTAAACCCCAGACCTGGCTATAATCTGAGTCTGTTTAGTAATAGCTGTTATTGGCAAACATACATTCTCTTGCGCTCAGTTTCTCTCTGCTTAAATTCTCTTGGGACTAGTGTGTGAGCTAGACTCTCCTTTCATCAAAACAAGAGGATATAAAATTGTATGTGAGGTGAGATGGGCCTTGGAGGGCAGTCAGTCTATTACTATTTATCTTACTTTATAGATGAGGAAGCTGAGGCAGAAAAGATAGAGTGACACACTCAAATTCGCAGGATTACCTCAAGGTCATGGGACATGAGGAAGGACAGCTACATCATTTGTGAGTTACATAGTGTTTTATTACTAAAACTACTTCCAGGCCTAGAAGCCATCGGCTCAGTAGAGGCAGCACTGCAGTAGCACTTGGGCTCCAGGTTCTGGGTGAAGATTCATTACCAAATTACTTTTTTGTGGTGTTGTCATCTTTCTCTCCCTGTCACATTTTGGAAATTGACTAAATGTGATGTATTTCTCAACAGTACAGCTACATAAAGCAATAGGGAAGTAAGTTTGTTAAAAGCATAGAATAAAGCATGAAAATTTAGATGTTTAGTTACTGAAAATGGAAAATGCATACATCTTTTACATCATTTTTTCCTTTCTTTTTACCTTTTGGTCTGCCTTTTTTCCATGGAGCTCTGTTACTCAGATTTTGGATTCTATGTTTGTATCTCCTTCTCACTGAGAAAACAAAAACATAAAAAAGAAGCTGGTGACATGCTGCTAAACACCAATAGGTCAATGAAGAAATCAAAGAAGAAATTTTAAAAAATACATAGAAACAAATGAAAATGAAAACACAGCAGTCCCAAATTCTTGGTACACAGCAAAGTGGTTCTAAGAGAGAAATTTATAGTGATACAAGAATACCTCAAAAATCAAGAAACATCTCAAATACATAATCTAACCTTATACTTAAACGAACTAGAAAAAGACTAAACAAAGCCCCAAGGTTAGTAAAAAGAAAGATATAATAAAGATCAGACCAACAATAAATGAAATAGAGACCAAAGAATAGAAAATATCAGTGAAACAAAGAGATAGTTCTTTGAAAAGATAAACAATATTTAGCCAGACTCATTCAAGAAAAAAAGAGAGAGGAAACAAAATATGAAGTGAAAGAGGAGAAATAAGAACACCACAGAAATATAAAGGATTATAAGACAATGCTGCAAAAAAACTATATGCCAACACATTGGACAACCTACAAGAAATGGATAAATTCCTAGAAGCATACAATCTTCCAAAACTTGAATTAGGAAAAAATAGAGTATCCAAACAAATGAATTACTAGTAAGTAAATAGAATTGACAATCAAAAAATCCCCCAAAGTCCAGGACCAGATGGATTCACAGGTGACTTCTACCAAACAAAGAAGGCTTCCAAGTACATTTTATGACACCATCACTACCTTAATATCAAAACCAGACAAAGAAAGAAATAAAGAAAGAAGGAAAGAGGGGCACCTGGGTGGCTCAGTCAGTTGAGCATCTGATTCTTGATTTCTGCTCAGATCATGATCCCAGGGTTGTGGGATCTGGCCCTGTGTCAGGCTCTGTGCTGACCAAGGAGCCTGCTTGAGATTCTCTGTATTCCTCTGCCCCCTCTCCTGCCCTCTGACTCTAAAAAGAATTCCATTTACAACTGCCCCAAAAAGAATAAAATATCTAGGAATAAACTTAAGCAAGGAGATGAAAGACTAGTACTCTGAAAACTATAAAACATTGATGGAAGAAATTAAAGATGATGCAAAGAAATCCAAAGACTTTCCATGCTCATGGATAAATAAATATCAAAATGTCCGGAGTAATCAAAACCATGTACAGATTCAGTGCAGTCTCTATCAAAATGCCAACAACATTTTTCACAGAACTAGAACAAATAATACTAGAATTTGTATGGAACCACAAAAGACCCCAGCTAACCAAAGCAATCTTGAGAAAGAAGAATAAAGCTCCCAGATTTCAAAATATATTACAAAGTGGTAATAATCAAAACAATATGGTAATGGCACAGAAACAGATGCACAGATCAACAGAACTGACTAGAGAACCCAGAAATAAACCCACACTTGTATGGTCAGTTTATGACAAAGGAGGAAAGAATATACAATGGGAAAAATACAGTCTCTTCAACAAATGGTCCTGGAAAAATTGAACAGCCATATGCAAAGAAATGAAACTGGACCACTCTCTTATACTATATACAAAACCAAAATGGATTAAAGCCTTAAACTCAGACTTGAAAACATAAAATTCCAAGAAGACAATACAGGCAGTAATGTCTTTGACATCAGCCTTAGGAATATTTTTTTTAGATCTTGCTCCTCAAGCAAGGGAAATAAAAGCCAAAATAAACTATTGGGACTATACCAAAATAAAACTTTTGCATAGTGAAGGAATCCAACAAAAAAATGAAAGACAACCTACTGAATGAGAGAAGATATTCACAAATGATATATACAATAAGGGGTAAAATTTATAAAGAACTTACACAAATCAACATAAAAATGGTTTAAAATGGGTAAAGGATGTGAATAGACATTTTTCTAAAGAAAACATACAGATGACCCACAGACACATGAAAGATGCTCAACATCACTAATCATCAGGGAAATGCAAATCTAAACCCCAGGAGAGATCTATCAGGACAGGAGATACAGCTGTCAGAACGGTGAGAATGGTTAGAATCAAAAAGACAAGAAGTAAAGTGTTGGTGAGGATGTGGGGAAAAAAGAACTCTTGCACACTTTTGATGGGAAGGTACATTGGTGAAGCCACCGTGGAAAATAATATGGAGTTTCCTCAAAAAATTAAAAATAGAAATAACATATGATCCAGGAATTCCACTATTCGGTGTTTGCCCAAAGAAAACAAAATACTAATTCAAAAAGAAATATGCATTCCTGTGTTTGTTTCAGCATTATTTACAATAGCCAAAATTGAAGTGATTATTTATAGATGAATGAATAAAGAAGATGGTGTGTGTGTGTGTGTGTGTGTGTGTGTGTGCGCGTGTGTGTTGAAATATCACTCAGTCATAAAAAAGGATAAGATATTGACAGTTGCAACAACGTGGATGGACTTAGAAGGTATTATGCTAAGTGATAAGTCAAATAGAGAAAGACAAACACCATATAATTTCACTTACACATGAAGTATAAAGAATAAAACAAATGAATAAACAAACAAACAAAAAAGCAGAAACAGACCTATAAATACAGAGAACAGACCGACGCCAGAGGAGAGAAGGTGGAGGGTGAGGAAAATGTATGAAGGAGAGTGGGAGACGCAGGTTCCCAGTTATGAAAGGGATAAATCACAGGCATAAAAATTATAACTTAGGGAATATAATCAAGTCTAATGAGGGTGGCTGTGTGGGGAGCCAGCTACATACCCACTGACAGGAGGACCACAAGAAGGCATGCTTCTCATGGGCCTCTCTGGGGAAAGAAGGAGCTCAGTTAGATTTTCTTGAAAGATATTCTGTCCAGAAAATGATTTGAACAGATGAGATGGCCCCAGCAGGGGTGCACACCTCCTCTAAGGGGGAAGTGGTAGACAATCAGCTCCTGTTTTAGAGGAATGTCCATGGACAGATTCTCTTAAAGAGGAGTTCTTTAAAGAACCCACAAATATGGCTCGTGCATCCTCCATATCTGGAAGACATGAGGGATCTATCATAAGAAGGCTATTCCTCCTCCTTACTTCCTTCTATCCCTCTTCCACAACTTGAATTAGCTAAAAGCATAGATACGGAGTAACGTTAGATAAGTCTATGGATAAGAGAAGAAACTGGTCTCATCCAGTTGCATTTCCCTGATAATTAGTGAACTTCTTCACTACATGTTTTCCAGTTGTGATATTATATCAGCCCAGGCTTTTTAATATTGTATGAGAATATCATTTCTGCCCAAAAGGATTAGCACAACTCCAAGACTTACCTAAGACTTCATCTTGGGGCAAGGAGAGAGCTATTTCAGAGAACAATTTTGAAACGAAGTAGAAGGAACAAAGGTGATTTGTACTTAAATGACCAACTCCAATATTTTAACAAAGCAGGTAAGACAGTTTCACAAAAACTCAGAAGAACAAAATCTTGGGCCTAAGTAAATATAACCTGAGAAATGACTAAGATGATACAGGCAAGTATGGAGATAAAATGATAGAGATGCTAGAAATATATATGTGTATATTTATTCATATGTTTTTATATTTATTTATATTATTTATATAAATATATGTGTGTATTACAGATATACAATAGGAGGAGCTCAGTTACATTATATATAATGATGAGATGACAGAAATAATCAGAAGAAAAAACAAAATGTATCCAAATATGTTTTGACTCCACAAGAAAAAGTCCCTGCCACCTCTACGTGCCATATCAACTTAGTGAAATAGAAGAGGGAAGGGGAAAAGAAAGGAGATGAAGAGGAGGAACACAATGGAAATAAACAATTGCAGGGCTGGATGCAGAGAATGAAGTGTCACTCATCTTCTTCATCCTCTGCGGCATGACCGCAGTATGGCATATGCTCTGATTGAGTTTGGTTTAAACAACTGTTTCCCAGGCTTCTATCTGATATGATACCAGGATTCTAGCTTCTGCTTAATTGATTCAAGTTCCCTCTGTCTGTTTCTCCTTCTTCTATTGAGGGATGTGTTCATTAGTTACAACAAACATTTCCAACATTTTCTCTTGGTCCCTCATTTCCCATTTGGGGCTAGTTTGTCTCTGACCATATAGCTCTGTGCCGTTTCCAGATTCTAGCTCCTATTCTTGCCTAAGAGTCTCAGGTGATAAGAAGGCCAGGTCTGAATCAATAATCTGAATATCCCTCCATATATGAGGAAGTCAGTGACTGTGGTTGAAAATGTGAAGAGCAAGTAGCAGATTGCTGCTTGTCCCCCATAACCATTCTCTCCTTCTGCCATGGGAATAGAATTACAGCTGAACCCATGACTACCTGACTAGAGATATATTTCTTGTTTTCACTGGCAGCTAGCTCCAGCCATGTGAGTAAGTTTTGGGCAAAAGGATGTGAGAGGACGACTCTGGATCCTTCCATTAAGAGAAGGAGATTCACGATTTCCCTGTCCATTTTTCCCATTCCCACTGGTTGGGAGACAATAGCAACCAGACCAGGTTTCTTGGACCCTGAGAGGGAAACTACGTGTTGAGAAAGGCAAATTTTTCCCACCATTTCTGGACTGTTTGATGAAAGAGAAAAATAAATTATGTGGTTTAGACCACTGTATTTTGGGCTCTCTTTGTTACAACAACAGCCTGTATTCTAAAAAATTCATTATTTATGAAGCCCATTGGAGATTTCAGAGGTGTAGCAAAGATGGGTCGGGAAGGAATATCAAAATTGCAATAAGCACGCAGGTGTGAATTCGCAGATTTACTTGTACCTTTTTTGAGACTGCCTTTTTTACATTTATTTCTTCTCTTTTTCCCTTCAAACAGAAAAGAGAATAATACTTTAGAATTATAAACGGAGATTTACAATATTTACATGCCAGTAACCTCCAATTATTTTATTTTTAAGTCTTCATCCCACTTTTGTAGTGCTAAATCTCCAGCTACTAACACACTATCTTGGTTGTCATTACCCTGAAAACAAAAATAGCAACAACCACAACTTACATTTATACAGCACTAGTCATTTACAGTATATTTTTACCTATTCACATGATGCTTCCTCATTCACAATAAAGATAATGCAAAAGACAGCTGAAATCAGGCAGGGGCTGACAGAGAAGAGGGGAATTGTCAGAGGGATCAAGGAAGAGGAGATATCAGAAATCGTAAGTGTATGTCCTAGAATTTAGGGGTTTGCTTGAAAAGCCAAAGATACAATGCATGTTTATAAAAACAAGAACTTAAGAGAAGTAGGAAAGAATCAGAGAAATGAAGACAAATTTAGAAGGGGATAAAAGAGATTAGATGTTTCAGAAATTAAAGTGAAGGATATAGATTTGCTTTAAAAAAAAAAAAGGAAACAAGACATATAAGAACAATTAAGAAAGATTAGAAAAAAAAACCCAATGGAAGATAGTGAACAAGTCAGCAGACTTCCTAAAGAATAAAATCAAAATAATAGAAGTACTTCAAGATAAATTCAAGAGCAAAGTTTTTGAAATTATAATAAAAAATTGAGTATATGTATCATAAATACATGTATTTTCACCCTGTAGCAAAGAAAATTAACTCTAAGCCATCAATCCTGAGATATAGTCCAGCAAATCTACAGGACTTTAAAAACAAAGAAAGAGTGGAATGGGCATTCTAGACAAAAATATCAAGTCATTTTCAAGGATGGGGATCTTATTGGCTATAGAATTTTCACCAGAAACACTTAATGCCACAGGACGATGGAGAAAAATCTACAAGATGCTTCTAGAAATAATGAGTAAATTATTTTTCATATATGAAAAACAAAACCAAATACTTTTAAACAGGAAATTTTTCAGATGGTTGCTCCTATGAGTAATTATTGAGAAAACTACCTGAAGATTCACTTCAGCAAATCAAGACGAGACTGGAAATTTTTTGGCAAAAGAATTAACAAAAAAAGCGGTGAGTGACGGGACAGACCAGATGTTAAACATATGTACCCAGACAATGTAGAAATGCTATAATAACAAAAAGATGTATGAGGAATGGGGAAATATGTGTGGTAGAGCAAGATCATTGTCTGGTGAAGTCACTGCATGTTATTTGGACAAATCAGGGATTATTATAAAGCACATTTAAGAGCTGAAAGACAGGGCACCTGGGTGGTTCAGTCGGTTATGCTTTCGACTTCAGTTCAAGTCATGACCTCATGGCTTTTAAGTCAAACCCCATGTCCCATGTTGGACTCTGTGCTAACAACTCAGAGCTTCAGATTCTGTCTCCCTCTCTCTCTCTCTGCCCCTCTCCCACTCATGTTCTGTCTCTCTTTCTCCTCCAATAATAAATAAACATTAAAAAAATGAAAAGAGCTGAAAGATAAACATAAAGTCATCATCATGATGGATCTAGAGAATATAATGCTAAGCAAAATAAATCAGTTAGAGAAAGACAAATACCTTATGATTTCACTCATTTGTGGAATTTAAGGAACAAAGTAAATGAACAACAACAAAACAAAAAAGAGACAAACCACAAAACAGACGCTTAACGAAAGAGAACAGACTGGGGGGTTACCAGAGAAGAGGAGGGGTGGGTGGGCGAAACAGGTGACGGGGATTCAGGGTACACTTATCAGGATGAGCACTAACTAATGTGTAGAATTGTTGAATCACACCTGAAACTAATGTAACACTGTATGTTAACTATACCAGAACTTAAAAAACAAAAAATTTGACACCAAAGGAAAAAAAAAAAAAAGTAACATGATCCAAACTTGGGTGGGAGAGGAAAGAGTGGACAGAAAAATTTGGCATGTGCTAAATTTATCAATTTGGAAGGACAGAAATTAATTAATTAATGAGTACTGTCTAAAGAGAGGTTATATAAAAGAAAGGTATATGAAACTAATTCTAAGAGTAATCACTAGAATAAAAATATAAACATTCTTAAACATCACAAGAATATACTTACTCCTAACCAATGAAAATATGAGAACTTAGTATAGCTCAACCATTCATTTCTTTCAAGGGAAAGACCCAGAAGTGGCTTGCAGTTCTTTAGCTCAGGGGCCACTGGCCAGAACTTGGTCACAAGTCCAGGGCTAACCACAGGCAGGGTAGAGAGATTTAGTTTAGCTAGGCAGCCATGTGCCCACTGTAACCACTGGAGAAGAAATACAAACCTTTCTAACTTTTAGAAATACACACATGCACATAAATGCATAGAAGATAATGCCGACATTTTTAATATCCAAGACATGAGAATATATAATATAAATTAGTATAACAGAAACAAGACCACACATTTTGATCCTATCTATAAAAGTAAATGGATTTAACTCACTTATTTAAATAAAGATTTTGGGATTGAATTCCAAACTAAATTCCAGTTTTTAATCATATATAGGAGACTCACAGAAAAAAATATTTTTAAAATGTTGAAAATAAATGTATAGGCAAAAGTATATTCAGCATACATCAACAAAATGAAACCAGGGAGTCATGATCTGAAATTCAAAGGAAATATAATTCAGGCCAAAAAGTTTTAAGAAAGTAGACATTATAGGAAATACAATGAGAAACAGGTAGAAACACACGACTAGCAGCAACTTTATTTTTACCTCCCTCAGTCAATGAGAGGTCAAGTGCACAAAACAAGAAGGCCCAAATAATACGTTTAACAGGGTTGATATGATTAATTCATATTCAACTCCATATTTAAAAATAGAGAATATACATTTATTCCCACCTTTTCTTAAACAATTCTTGGGTCAAAGAGGAAGTGTAAACCCAAATTGCAGACTACCTGCCAAATAACAATAATGAAAACATTTGCTATGAGAACCTATACAATATCTAATTTAAAAAGCACTAATTTTGGAAAGAATGAAATAAACACATGCATATAAACACATCAATCTTTTATTCAGAGGTTCCACATTTGTGAACTCACTCACTTGCTAAATTTTATTTTTAACCCTCAAATCAATGCTCATGGCACTTTCAAGGTCATTCATGGGCAGGGGCAGAGCAGTGGCTCCTTTGAGTTGCTGATGACACGTGTTCCAGGGTAAATGGAACAAAGTGATGTTCTGCCTTCTTCCTTCCATTCTCATTCTATACACAAGCGTCCCTTTGTCACTTATTGAGTGCTTTTTGCTGGCAATTTGTTGTTTAAAATTGCCCCCAACTGTAATGCTGCTGTGCTATCTCTTGTTCTTAAGCAAACTGATTGTGATGTGCCTTATGGAGAAAATCTGTGTTAGATAAGCTTCATGTGGGCATGAGTTCTAGTGCTATTGGCCATGAGTTCAAAAGAAGACATCTTGAAATAGAAACGCTCATAAGAACACAAAGGTATGTGTTGATTGGTATACTGTGACCAGAGGCTCACAGGAACTTACCCTGTATTTCCTCTAGAAACAATGGTTCAATATTAGATGATTCTGTGTTTAGGGTGACTTTATAGAACATACCTACTCTGATAATGAAAATTCATTGTTTATGCACATATAGATGGATACGTATATATGAATATACAATGTATTTTCAGAATCCACCTACTTTTTATCAGTTTGTTATTTCAAACATTATATTTTTCAATCTCTGAATTTTTATTGGTTCTTTTTTATAATTTCTATTGCTTTGTTGATATTTGCTATTTGTGGAGAAATCATTTTCTTACTTTTTACACATGGCTTTATTAAGCATGTTTAAAATCGCTGATTTAAAGTCTTCGTCTAGTAATTCCAGTGTCTGGTCTACCTCATGTACAGTTTCTATTTTTCCTGAGCATGGGGTCGGTCATACTTCGTTGTGTTTTTATGCACATCAAGTAATTTTTTTCTTAAAAGCCTAATACCTTAAATAATATGTAGTAATCCTGAAGATCAGATAACCCTCTTTCCTCAAAGTTTGTTGCTATTGCTGTTGGTTTTAGTTGCTTATTTCATTGGGTTTTTTTTTTTTTTCTGAACTAGTTCTGTGAAGCCTGTGTATTTTGGCATGCACCCCTTAAGTTTCAGGTTGGTTAGTTTTGCGGTCAGCCAATGTCTGTAAAGAGATTTCCCTGAATATCTAAGGCTGATGAGTCTTCCAGTATTTGCTAAGGGGCTATAAAGGCCTGTGTTGATGCATGCCTTCGTTGCACAGCTGGGCAGTTTGCAATTCCACCTTAGCTGTCACTTCCTGCTTGAACAGACCCTCCGGTTAGAACTGAGGGTTTTCTTAGGTCTTTCCTGAGCTTTTGCATAACCCTGAGCATGTGCGCTTCCCTAAACATGTGTGGCCTTCCAGATGGCCAGAGATACCTGGGAGTCTTATAAATACATATCTGTCTATCTATCTATCTATATTTATATATTATATATAATGTATTACATATTTATATGTATATAAGCTATATATATTATACTGGAGCACTATAATTTATATTTGTGTATACTATACAAGCTGTCTATGCTTATATGTATAGAATATATCCTTTTATAACTTTATATAATTTATTATTTATACATGTATATATTATATAAGTATATAACAGATATAGTTTATAGTTATATATTTACATATTATAAATATTATGCAATTTATATACATATTTTGTATATTTAATTATATATAAGTGTCACATTCTACATATCATTTACTTATAATTTATAATTTTATATATTTTCATATATGACACATTCATATTTATATGTTATATATAAATTATATATTATATTTATCTATATAAATACATTTACATATTATATCTTTGTATATAACGTAATTATATATTTATAAATAAAATACATAAAAATATACATTTACACACACTTTGGTGTATTATATACGTGCGTGTTTTCAGAATCCACCTATTTTTGAACACCTCCACTGCTACGAGCGTAGTGCAGTCAACAGTGCCCTTGCCTAGATCATTACAACAGCCTCCTTACTGATCTCTCATCCTGCCCCCCTAACGTCTATTCTCCATGTGGACCAGAGAGCAATCCTTTAAAAACATAACTGAGATTATCCCATTCTGTAGCTAAAACCCCTCTAATGTCTTTTCCTCTTCCTGAGACAAGACTCCGAAGTCTTCACTACGGCCTATGAGGTCGATGTGACCTTACCCACTTCCCACTCCCCCCTCTTCACCTCTCCAGCCAGTGGCCTCCTTACCATGCCTCAAAAGACCCTGCACATCTCAGCCTCAGCTTATGTTTCAGTTTGTCCGTGAGGCTCTAACTGGCCACCCACATAAGATTCATTTTCTGTTTGTGCCAGGCTGTTGCTCAGTAAGTAAGCATCTTAGCTGCAAGCGTTTTCACTACAGACATTTTGCTGTATCACTAATTCGCCATAAAGCAATTTTACTGTAAAAGATAAATCATGAAAAATAAAAGAGGGACATTCATTGGAAAGGACATAATGAACATGAAAACTGAATAACAAAATTAAAAACACTTTATTGGGAAATAAAAAAATGTTTGAATACATTCAAAATGTGTAGTCCAGATTCGTGGCAGTACTGCACACACAGGTGACTGACTTTATTTTATGGATCGTAGCTAAGCCCTTTCTTCAGAGTCTTCTGTTCATAGTATTATACACTTTTTTTTAGCTTGTTGATTTGTCTCCATGTTCAGCATTGTGCTTTTTCTTCTTTCGCTAAAATTTCTTCCATCATTAAGAGAGGTGTCAGTTTCCAAATATTAGGATGCTTAGCTGTAACTGAGCTTTGTAATGTGTTTTAAAAGTTTTCTGCACTGTTCTCGGCATATTGTTACACGTCTGTTGAGGTATATTCCAAAATTCTGTGGGAAATGCAGGCTCAAAATGATACTACTGAATAGACCATTATGAGGGCTATGATTTATATAAT
>PJEM01020679.1:0-12930 GCA_004023845.1 Helogale parvula
TTATTTTTCACATTGTCAATGTGTTTGATGACACAAATGTGACAAGGTCAGAATGCATACCTAGAGGGAACTACACATCTGTATTGCATTTCCTGCCTGTATATGAGTAATATTTTCAATTAAAAGTGCGCTAGGGATGAAGATTGATGAAATAATTTCCAAGAGATTCATAGGTAGATAATTTTATTTTCAAATAATGGTTGCCATGTCTTCACAATCAGAGGAATGCTGGGTGAAGACATAGGTTTCTACTTCGATGTAAGAGAAGGCTGGGGGGTTTTAAGCAGCTCACGTTCCATCCAGAATCTAGAGATCAGCAGTAGATGTAGGAATAGCAACCCACTATCATGTCGCACATAACTAGTTGCAGAAGGAGAACATGGGCCTCGTTGTCAAATACTTTTGGTTGAGATCAATAATCCATCTCTGCAATTCCAGGATGCAGGGTCTGGGGGCAGCACAATGCCTGATGCCTGGTTTTGGAACATAAAGGTCGTGATGGAGCAGGGGGAATGGAGCAGGACTGGGGGCAGTGGGGCGAGACTGACCATGGTTACCTCCCCACGGGGCACACTCAGGAGTTTACCTCCAACGAGCTGCACACTCTCCTTCAAGCCATCTCCCTCCGTGACAGATCCTGAGTTAGAGCCCCAACATGCCAGGCAAACTGAGGGGAACCCATCTTCCCAGGGGCAATGGCCTCTACAGAGCTTGCCCCAGTGGGGTTGGAGCTTTGCACTCAGGGAATGTAATTCCCAGGTTTTCCAGCCTCTCTGCCTCCAAAACTAAAGCATCTTCACAGAGCCCCCCTTGCGTGGCCCATCGCCCCCTCCACACACGGTGACAAGCTCCATCCTATCCTCCTTGCTTCCTCTTTGTCTTTGCTTCTCTCTACCCCGTTTCCCTCTGTTTCTCTGTCTCACTCTCTAGGACTTGCCCAATTCCCCCATCACTCACTCAGCATCTCTCTCCCTGCCTGTTTCTTTCTCTGACTCTCCCTAGGCCCTTGGCCTTCTGCTCTGTGCAGCCCCGTCCAGGAGACAGGGCCCACATCTCCTGTGTCCCCCTGTCTCCTGTCATGTTTTAGCCAGATCCTGATCACAGTGGATGAGAGTCCTGTTTATAGAAGCTGATATGCTGATGTTTACTACAGCACTGCTGTTCCCATCCACTCCTGGGAAGCGTGTAGACAGCCAGACCTTGAGCCCTTTGTGGCCCAGCCATGACCCCAAAGTTGTTGGATGGCTTGTTGCCTCCACAACGTGGGAGGCAGGAGGATCCTTCAGGTGTCAGGGGCTCTGGTGCAGGATGCATGAGATTTGAGGACCTTGATGGAGCCAGATACTTTCACCCAACTCCTCCCTGGAGGTGGAGCTGGAACAGGTGTCATGTCATTGACCTCTGCCCTGCCCATATCTCAATAAGGAAACAATGGAAGGAATATGGGACATCATAAGACTCATCCCCAAAACTACTACCATGAGTCCACCTCAGTGCCTTCCTGGATTGGTGCTACTGTGAGGTAGCTGGTTGGTGGGAAAGTCCACAACATCTGGATTAAGGCAGGGTTTCCCCACTGGTCTACCAGAGACACTGCTGAGCCCTCAACCATTTCTTGCAATCAGAAATCAGCCACTTCCTGGGGACTGAGAGCCGCCCTGCTGACCATCACACACCACTGTGACTAACAGTCGCCATGTGCTTGCGAGTATCTACTGAGGAGTGAACATAACCGCCACCAGATCTAGATGACAGTTGTGTCCACCACCCCAGAAGGAACCAGGCGGACACGTGTAGTCAATACAATTCAAGCAATGACTTACCTTCTGCCCCCATTACTGTATATTCCATATACAGGAGTCACACTGTGTGTATCATAGCAGAATGACAGGAGGTCTTCCTGGAAGCAGACACTGACATAGAGACAGAACCGTGGTGGGTTTATTAGGGGAAATGAGGAAAGACAAAATAGAGGGGAGAGGAATGGTCAGGGAAAGAATTTAGTCAAATATAATATCAGACAACTTTTCTGATCACCACAGCCTATTTGTCACAGTTCAGGGTCCTCTTCCAACTTCGAATTCTCCTGTAAGACAAAAAGATTTTTGGGTTATTGCAAAGGGATCTTCTGTTCTCCTCTGTGCATTTTGTCTTCAACAATATATGTGTAGCCTTGGATGAATTCTTAATTGTGTGGCTGCATCTGTGTGTCTATCTGTAATGGAAGCTGAGTGTCTTCAGATCTTAGCTATAGATCCGTGAAGGCACACATTCTCATACTTATCTTTTCCTTCTTCAAAAAGTAGGACCTGAATGTTAATAGAAAAACCACAGGGGTCTTTGCCATATCTCTTGAAACAGGGATTGCCAATCTCTCAGCCTCAGGCATTTTACTCTTAGTTTAATGGAATTGCATGAACATCTGCTGATGATCTTCTGTGTGGAGATACATTCATTTACACACTGAGAAGGGTGAGTGCTCACTCATCCCACACAGTTTACAAATTTCTAGTGTGCTTATCACCTCTTCATCACTGACCTCAGAAACCAACATTGTCCCTGTTTCTCAGACTACAAAACTGGAGCTCTGAGATGTCCCCACTGAGAGCTGGTGTCAGAGCTGAGACAGCAGGTGCACAGGTAAAGCCTCAGGATATTGTGAGGGAAGTTTCAGGGATGCAAACCTGCAGGCAGGGTGGTGACAGCAGACACAGCGGTGCGGTGACAGCAGATACAGTGGTGCAGTGACAGGAGTCCGGCAGGCAGCTCCTGGTCAACCCTGAATTCTCTGCTCAGAGTCTGACTCAGGCTGAAGGCCAAGGAAGCTGCTCAGCTGACCTACAGCCTATCTTCACCCAAAGTCTCACTGAGACACACAAACGTAGGCAGACAAGCATTTCCTAAGAGCAAGGTTAATTTCCCAAATCTCCAGGACATTCTTTCATACTTACCCAGGCCTTTCAGAAAGCCAAGGGAAACAGCAAACTTGATTTAGACTATGAACTGGGCGCACTGTGGTAACACTGACATGTCAGAGATGATGACTGCGCTGTGCACTGTGCCTGGACCCATGCAGCAGTTCTTTGCAGACCTCATGCTGTCCTCAGGCTCCCTGGCCAGGCTCCAGGCCCTGCCAGGGATGGCCTCCAGCTCCATCCTACTGACCCCAAAGCCCTCCCCTCTGCACCCCCTCAAACTCTGCTTACTGTCCACAACTTCCCTTCTATTCCTGTGTGATTCAAGTTTCCCCCGTTTCTTCACTGGCGTTTCCATCATGGTGATCACAGGTCTGTGTCGTATACTGCACGTGCCCCCTTTCACACAGGACACCTGATCACCTACACTTAGTGCGTCTCATCCCTCACAGGACCCACAACATTGTGTCTGCAAAGACTGCATCAGTACCTATGATATGTCTGCCTTTGTATAAAAACCCTCTTTCATTCTGACCAGAGAAACCTACAGCTCACCCTATTACAGGGAAACGACACCGCCCATTGTATGCACGTCCTGAGAAAGGTGAGGTATGTGACTCTGTCCTCAGGCAGGTGTGCAGTGGAGCTGCCAAGCCCTCACAGCCGTCTCTACATCATTCTCACAAAGTCACTCACGAGGAAGAGGAACATGCTTCACAATCACTCGTCCAGTTCAGGCCATCTTCCCAAATGGAGTAGGTGCGGGCGCTGGTCGCGGAGGGGGAGGCGGCCCATAGCCCATGCCTGGTGATGAAGGCCGGTCCATGGGGTAGGGCCTGCAAGGCGATCCTGGGGAAACACAAGGCCCTCCTGCACACATGATGGCCTGCGGAACAGAAAGGAAAGCTATGTTCATAGGACAGAACAAAGCACCAACACCAGCAAAAGGCGGAAACCCAAAGAAGCAGTGCTCACGCCTGCCAGCTTCCCCTCCAGCAGGTTCCTAGAGGGCAGCATCTGCACCAAAGAACCTCTACCCATACTCGGGCTCTGCCTACAGGTTTGGGGGGGTGAGGAGTGGAGGCTATGGGAAGAAACTTATCCCCACATGTCTGCAAATGTCCAACAACAAGGGCTCTTGTCCTAGGGGATTTATGGAGTGAATACCAAATTAATAAAATAGCATATTCCTGATAGGAAGGCATCCAAGTCCAGGATCACCTGTCACCCCTCGTCCCCCTCCAGCACGGAGGCTGCTTGTTTGTATGTGAAGAACCACAGAATGAGAAGGAATGACAATCCCCGTCTCCACACATAAAATCATCGTCCTCGTGCCTCAAAGCTCTGCCTCTAAGCCGCCGCCTGTGCCCGATCTCTTCTCTCCCGACAATGGGGTCTTCTCCTCTCGGGAAGTGCCATCATTGGGCACAGAGACACTTGGGGGGGATGGGGATCCTGAGGTCCTGCAAAACACCTGGAATATCATGTTCTTAGAGAAGCATGTTACCTACACATGATGGTTAGGCTTAGCTAATTTATTTTAATTCAGAAATACTTCTCAGTTTAAGTGTAGTCCAATTTGGAGGGTAATCTTGTCCTCTGGAAAAATGAGCTGAAATTCTAAATAACAGAATTAACACAAATGCACTTTTATTTCTGCTGTAATTCCATGTTTCACCTGTAACAGTGACACAGGACATAACAGGACATGCTCATGTGAACACAAATGAAGAACACAGTGGGGAATTACAATGCAGGTAATTACGGATTTTCTCTATTTACCACTCATGTTCCAGTGCATGTTTTCTATGACAAATACATCACTTCTTATAGTTCAGAGTATTTATACCAAGGGCGCACCTGAAGAGATTCTGGATAGCATATTAAAAAAAAAAAGGCTGAATGATGATGGGTATGCAATTTACTTTGTCTAAGACCACTCTAAATGACACAAACAAAAATATAAGTTGTTGAGAAGGCAGTTTGCATTTTTAAAACATAAGAATAACCACAGATTTTCTGAAGATGTTAATCCCCTAGACAGAAACAGGACAGGAAGAAACAGCAGGAGCAATGATTCCACACTGAGGAAGTCTAGGAAAAACGAGGCATGCGAGGAGACTTCCAAGTGGAGCGTGGTGTCATCCTCCTTGGGTTATTTCTAGGAACACACTGGAAAAAGCCCTAAGGTCCTCACTCGTAAGCACATTTGGCTTCTAAACTTACCACAAGGAGAGGACAGACTGAAAATTGAGAAGCCCATCTAGAAGACACTTGGTTAAGGCTGTGCATTTGGAAAATAAGAAAAACAAGTAGACATATCATACAACACACAAAACAGACACAATGCCAGGAGAGGGCACTGAACAGAAAAATGAGGGTTTCCCCAAAGAGTTACAACTGAAAATGTCCACAGCGTTTACCTTGTCCTTCTTGGCCCTTTTGGTAGTCAGTGTTGTTGTCGCTCACAGGAGCAAACTCTGGATCTGCAAAATACCCTAGAAAGGGTGGAGGTTTATTCTGATTTGAGGAGATTGTGCAGAGATTAAAAAAAAGAAAAACCCAGGGCATCTCGGTGGCTCAGTCAGTTGAGCATCCGGCTTCAGCTCAGGTCATGATCTCACGGTTCATGGGTTTGAGCCCCGCATCAAGCTCTGTGCTGACAGCTCAAAGCCTGCAGCCTGTCTTCGGATTCTGTGTCTCCCTCTCTCTCTGACCCTCCCCTGCTCATGCTGTCTCTCTCTCTCAAAAATAAATAAAAACATTAAAAATTAAAAGAAAATAAAGAAAAACCCTCCCTTCATTCCTCAAACAACTTAAACTCTTTGGCCCTGGCAGATCCCAAATCACATGCAGCTGGTATCCTACATGCTTCAGGTGATCCCAAGGCAAAGGGGAAAACCATCCCTTAAGCCTTGATGAAGACCCATAAAATCCCTGGTTCAGGTGTTTTCATAACTCATCAAACGACTGTGGATGGCTGGGGGCTCAACTGGATGGATATACGTTGGGCTGAGCCTCATGACTCCCACAGCCCAGCACGGGGACTGTGTGCAGCACACATCTGCTGAAGTGCTAGGTCTGCCCCATTCCATCTCCACAGAGACACCTGTACCAACACAGGGTGGTGGAAATGATACAAAGATAATATATCGGTCATGAGAAACTCGAGGAACGTGGTAATGGTGGCACACACACTTCCCTTGCATCACAATGCTCTGTGGTACCCCCTCTGCACCTTGTCCAAGACTCAACAACAACAAAAATTAGATGCAAATACTTTCGAAGTCAACTCCTACTGCTCAGATCATCTTACCAAGTGGAGGGGTTTGGTGTGGTTCCCAGGACCACCAAGGTTCAGGAGGTGGATGTGCCCAGTAGCTCACAGGGGAGGGGGAGGGTTGGGGGCTCTAGGGAAGGGCATGCAGAATCTTCCAGTTAATGGAGGAGGTCCCCAAGGATCCACATCGCCCTGCAGAACAGAAGTGAAAGCTATGTGCATCTGCCAGACAAGAGAACCAATACCAAATGAGCTGAACCCCAGAGAAGAATGTGTTACCACCTGCCACCTTCTCTGAAGCCAGGATCCAAGAGAGCAGCATCAGTACGTGAACACTCTGCGCCTGCCACTGGGTACCACCTACAGCTTAGGCAAATAAATGCAGGAGGTTAAACTACTGACACCACACGTCCCTGCCCATGTCTGTGCATATAGAACAAAATGATTCTATCTTAGGGGATTAAAAGAAGTAATTACAAACTAATGAGGTAGCATATTCCAGACAGGCAGACATCTACATCGAGGATCACCCTACATCCCTCCACTACAGCGACTGTAGAGACTCCGTTATTGGCATATTCCGAACACACACACATACACACACACACACACACACACACACACAAATGGAGTACAAATAAACAGCTCATTCTCTGCACATGAAATCACAGCTACTACTGGGGAAAAGTTCTGCCTGCTGGCCCCTCACTTTGTCCCCTCTTCTTGCCCCCACCCCCAAGAAAGTGGTCTTCCCCCTCTCTGGAAGTGCTGTCAAAGGCCTAAGAGGCCAGTGGGGAGATGGGGATGCCTGGAGTCATGCAAAGGAACTTAGGATGTATTTGCTGTGAGGAACATTTTACTTATCAATGTCTACTAAGCCCACATGTGTTTAACTGAAATCATAAGGAATTATGATTTTGAGCACACTACAAGACCAGAGTAATACATCCTATCGGAAAAAAAGAGGTAGTAGAAATTCATGTAACAGAATTGATGCAAATGTGTTTTGATTTTGGTATAAATTCCCAGGGATGTGTCAGCTCTAACACTGGAAATACAATAGAACTTTCTTGTATGAACACAGCTGAAGGACCTTGTGTACAGAATAATTTTTACCTAAGATACTGCTTGCAGGATTCCAAACAGCTCAGTTACCAACCAAGATGTGAAGTGGTGAGTTATGACAATGACTTTGTGTAAGACCATTCTAAATTGTACAAGGCACACAATATAAAGATGGAGGGAAGCCTTTTCACGTTTCCAATTAACAGACAGTCTTAACACGTTAAGCATGTGACCTGAAAGAGGACCCACAGAGAAGCAATATGGTAGGAATCAACAAGCCTGGAGACTTTAGTATGGAGTGCGGTGTTTCTTCCTGGGGTTAGTTTCAGAACACATGGCAAAATCCATAAGGTCCTCAACCCCTAAGTTCCTTTGGCTACTAAACATATCAGAAAAAGATGATAGGCTGAAAAGAGAGAAGCCTGTAGACCCTTGGGTTAAGGCTGGGCATTTGGAAAATAGAAACAGGCAGACCTATCACACAACACAAAACGGAAAAGGTGGCAGAGCATGCAGCCCAGCAAATGAGGGTTATCCAACAGACGTACAACTGAAATGGCCTCTGCATTTACCTTGTCCTTTTTGGCATTTTTGGTAGGGTGCTTGCTGTTGTGACTCATGGGAGCGACAGCAGCTTCTTGATTGGCTAACGGCTCTAGAAGGGTTGGAGGTTTATTGTGATTTTAGTAGACTATGCAGGATTCTAACAAACACCACATTTTGTGACTTAACTTTCCTCCACTCAGGACCACGAGGAGAGGCAGAGAATAACCCACAAGCTTCAGGTCACCTCAATGATAAGGGGGAGATCCATCCTATCATCTTAATGAAGAAACCATAGGGCCCTGGTTCATGTCCTTCATAATTTGTCAAATAACTTTTGACAGGTCAGCTCAAAGAAAAATCTGGAAGCCATCACCAAAACAGCCATTTCTCAATACACATTAGGGGTAATAACACCATCTCATTACATATAGGAATTAAAATGAGAGTGTCAATTGTGGATAACATCAATAAATCCTGAACAGAAGAGCATGGGTGTGTTTCTTCTGGCTCCAGGTGAATGGCTCAACCTTTCAGCTTATCCATAGGCTGCCTTCCATATGTGAGAAGGTATTATAAAACTATTTCCAAATACAAATGTATTCAGACTAATATTAGAGTCAAGAAAGAAGATCTGACCCTGTCCCTTGAAGAAGGTTCCACAGGGCCCTGGTTCAAGAGTTTTCATAACTGATCAGGCAACTGTGAACAGCTCAGGTCTCAACTATCTAGAAATAAAGTTAGGGGTGTGTCTCATCCCTCAGAGAGCCCCACACGTGGTCTCTGTAACAAGCTACATCATAAGGAGTGGTATGCCTGCCAACATGTATAAGGCCTGTTTCTTCTCTATAAGAGACAAGGGCTGTCCAGCTAAGTATGTGGAAATGATAGCCCATTTCATGCATGTCCCGAGAAACATGAACTTTACAACATCCTCAGTCAGGCTGACCTGCCATCACCTCATCTTCTCCAAAAACCCAACAAGAAAAAGGATGGAATGTGTTTTATAAGTCAACTTCTACTATTCAGAGCACCTTACCAAGTGGTAGAGGTGGAAGTAGAGGTGGAGGGTGAGGTCCCAGAGGCCACCAGGTTGAGAAGGTATGGCGGGCTGATAGCCTATGAACAGTGAAAGGGCAGCCCACGGGATAGGACATGGAGAGCACTTCTGGAAAAGGAGGAAATGCTCTTGCAGCCATGTTGACCTGCAGGACAGAAATTAAACTTCTGACATATGTTAGTGCAAAAGGTGAAAAATCCAACACTGACACCAACATAGCTGAACCCCAATGAAGCAGGAACAGTGTCTGTCTCCCTCCTTTCCACCTGTTTCAATAAGGCAGCATTAGCACCACAAAACTCCACCCTTCCCACTGGGTCCCACCTAGAGTTTCTAGGAGTTGGAAGAGGCAAGGCAGTACATTGCTGGCAGCACACATGGTACTGGCTGTGTCAGCAAATGTAGGAAGGACATGGCTGGTCCTAGAGGATCAGAGAGATAATTCCAGGCTACTAAAGAATGTCTGTTTCACACACACACACGGGCATCTATTTCCAGGACTACTCTCTACTCAGCCCTTCACCAGCTCAATAGTTCCATCTTGGCATATTAAGAGCAGAGATAAGGATAGGGAATTCTGGTTGCATATCATTTATTTAAATATTTAATCCATCTCCAGTTAATTCTTGTGAGTGATTTAACCCCAGTGACTCATGAGAGAACCTTCTACAGGCCTTCCATGCCTGAGCTCTGATTTCCAGAACTCTCCAAGGTAAGTATGACCACACTGCTCTACACGTAAGGAAACAGGCTCTAGGAGTAATGAAGGGAAGCAGCTTGCAAAAGTGAAGCAGGAGTTGATACCAGCTCTGCCTGCAAGGTCCTGCTGGCAGCCTCTGCTCACCTCACTCCCTCTCCGGACATGCTGCCCTAAGGCACAAAGATCTATGGGGAGATGACATCCCTAGAGCCCTCCAGGGGAACTGTGAAATGTTTTCTGCAAGAACAGAACAGTCCCGCCTAGAGGAGTTAGGAAAAGTTATAGATACATGTTAATTCACAGGTAATGCCAAATTTTACATACACTATGACATACAGACTAATTTTGTCCTGTGGAAAAATATGTTTGAAATTTGAAATAACAGAATTAAAATGAATATATTCTGTCATCGAAGTGGAAAAGACAGATAAAGTATGAACAGAAGATGCCAGCAATACAGCTACACAGTCCAAAACAGAATGTGGTTACATGGACGTGGCATCACCTCTTTCCCAGAAACTAGCACATCGGGCCTGACTTTCACTCTCTCTCTCTTTTTTTTTTTAAGTTGATCTTTTGACTTTCACTCTCTATTCATTCAGTTCCACTGTAAGTTTTCTATTGCAAATATGTCTTCCCTGATAATTCTTAATACTTCGCCTGCCTGAACAACTTCAGGGACTCTGCAAAAGCACATTTTCCAAAAGAGATGGGGAAACCGATGAATTATGAAATTAAAAAAAATAATCTTTGAATAAGAGCATTAATAATTGCTAAGCACCCCTCAGAAAGTTGGGCTTTTCATGTTTTTCAGTTAGTGAGGATTACAATTAATGTTGTAAACAGGTTAATGACTAATTCTGGACAGAAAAGGAGTAAAATAACAATAATGCTGTTTCTGTTTCCAGGAACTTTCCCATGAAAGGAGGTCTGGAAGAAGTGAGCCAGGCCAGGAGACATAAGTGTGGAGTGAGGTGCCTTCCTCCTGATGTTATTTCCACGAACACACAGTGACTACCTTATGGTCCTCAGCCTTTAAAGACTTCTGACTTCTTGGAGGTACCACCAAAAATGACAAGCTAAGAACAGAGAGACCTGCAGGCTTTTGGGAGAGTTTTACTCTTTGTAAAGTAAATAACACCATAGATACATCTCAGAACGCACAAACTAGAGACAAGACCAGGAGAGATTGCTATATAAAGTGATAAAAGGTTCCAGAGAGAGACTTACAACTGAATGTGATCACATGATTTACCGTGACTTTCTCTCTGTCATAACACATGTTTTAAACCTCTCTAGTGACACACACTCAGCCTAGCAATATCTGAATTCTCTAAGCCTTGAGCTTCTTGACAGTCGCAGTGTCTTAATCTGTACATTTCCCACAATAGGCAAGACATGCCAAAATACTCCTGCTACTGGCTTCTTAAACACTTCTGACCAGAGTTAAACTCATCCACTTTTTCCTAATTGTCTGATTTTTTCCCTCTACTTGGTCACTTGTCTTAGTTGCTGACAACTCAATCTGTGCTGTCACTTAGGATGCAAACAAGGAAAAGTCACTGTAAAGAGTTAAGGGGCTAACTAGACCAGATAAGTCAATGATTTACTTCTAGCTGACTACACTGAACAGCTGTATTAAGAAAAGATTACAGGGCACCTGGGTGGCTCAGTAGGTTGAGTATCTGGCTCTTGATTTTGGCCCAGGTCATGATCTCATGGTTTGTGAGATGGAGCCCCACGTCAGGCTTTTGAATCTTTTTTTAAAAAAGATTTAAAAAGAAAAGATTATAAGGAAATAGAAGCCTGAAATCTTACCTTCATATACTCAAGTCTTTACCTAGAAAAGGAATAAACAAAGTTAAATTTGATGCAGAAACAAAAAAAAAATATATTAATACAGTTTATTGTCAAGTTGGTTTCCATATAACACCCTGTGCTCATCCCAATAAGTAACAATATTTTTTATAGAAGTATAGTTTGTGACAAAAAAGTCAGAATCATAATCCAGTGTGGTATTACAATAAAGGCATGGGGGAGTGGCAAGATGGCGGAGAAGTAAGGAGCCCCATTACCTCCGTCCACCCACAATTATCAAATTGAGAAGAATTAAAAAGCCACAGCTCTCTGATCTCCGGGAACGGAGGTGTGCGAACAGACCCCTTATCGACAGCAGTCTCATGGTTGCCTGAGTAAGTGAGTGCAAACGGGGACCGGAGACTTTAGGGGAGGGAGCGCCGGCTCCGGAGACAAAGCGTCGAGCGCCCAGAGGCTGGGCGCTGGGCCCGCTGAAACCCGCGTGTCCCCAGGCGCACCGTTCCTAGCCGGGCGGGGCGGCCGGGAGACCAGAGGCGGACAGATCCCCAGACAGCTGCTCACGCGGGGCGGCCGGGTATCCAGAGGCGCAGGGACCTTCACAGCCGCGCGCGGTACCGCCCGGCAAGGCAGGAGAGAGACAGGGGAAGAGAAGTAGAGACTGAATCACTCACAGCGCAATCCCTGCAGAGGAGAGAATCAACCCCCCAGGACTGAGGGCCGCTGAGCGCTGAGGGAGATATCTGCCCCTTCAGCGGAGGTGTTCAGTCGGACCAGGCAGCTCACCGACCCCAGGCGGAGCCGGGGGAGAACTCTGACTTCACAAACTCCCTATCCGCCCCGACCAGAAAGCTGCCCACCTGCAGACGATTTTAACTGTGGTGGCAATATTGAGTGTGCGGGCAAGGACTTAGAAACATAGAAAACAGGCAGAACTTGGAAAACAGAAACAATTAGATCCGCCCGAGGCACAAGAAGGTTGGACTCCAGAGAGTGGCTAGAACGCAGGGTCTGAGGCGGACTTGGGGCGCCCATCGCCATTCTTCTCCTCGCATCCACCAAGGCGGGGCCTCAGAGAGCAGCCCTCGGACCGAACCACCTGCACCAAGCCACGCCCATCCGCGCTGGAGAGCTGCTGTGCTTGTGCTTATTACCGGCTACCTCAAGAAACAACCCAAAGCACACATAGTGAAAAACCCCAAATATCGCTGAGTAGGGAAATAAATTAATCAGAGGCACGACAAGAGAATCCAAGAGACACCATTAAAAAAAAAATCTCCTGAAACGACAGACCCTAGACACTCCAAGAGCCTCCTTCTATAGAGGAATACTAATAATCGCACAGTGCAGAATGAGCTTTTAAAACTGACAAGAGACAGAAAGCTAGCCAAAATGACGAAACGAAAGAACTCTTCTCCAAAGAAACTCCAGGAAGAAATCACAGCTACAGAACTGCTCAAAACAGACATAAGCAACATAACTCAACAAGAATTTAGAACGATTGTCATAAAATTAATTGCTGGGCTTGAAAAAAACATGGAAGCTATCAGAG
>PJEM01020680.1:0-12894 GCA_004023845.1 Helogale parvula
CCTCTCCCTCCCTCTCCCTCCCTCTCTCTCTCTCGCCAGCCCCTTCTGCTTAGCCGAATGTAAAGGCTCCAGGCCAGATTCATTTAAGTCTTATACCCTAATGGACCCTTGTTATCAGGGCAACACTCTCACCCTTTGCTCCTATTTTGGTCGCCTCTTCCACAAAGTACAACTCACAAGAGACGGTAGCCACTTGACAGGGAGTAGCCCTAATTGTTTTCAACCAAAAGGTCAATATGTCTGTTTCAGCTATCTTCCCCAGCTGGGATTATCCCATGGGAGTGGGGTCCAGGACCAAGCTTTGCAGTCTAAAGTCCAATCAGTCCAACAACATCTAGTAAACCTCACCAGACAATCCCTCATACCCCCGACCTACAAAGGTCTTAACCTTACAGTTATGAACGTCCTCATACAATCACAAGATCAAATCATACGTCTACTTAACACCACTGTACATACCTGTCCCAACAACATCACAGACTGCGGGGTATGCCTTCCTCTCTTTCCTAGACCGTACTTCCCAGTTGCCATCTCCCCGGAGCTCCCCTTTAACTTTACCTGCCCACTGCAGGGCACCCCTAAGCCCTTCAAACCATACGCAACCGATGTCCCTATTATAGAAGCCCACAACACCACCTGTGTCCTCTCTGGAGAACAAACGCTACCTCAGGCAAAGTTCACAGAATTCTGCATCCCGAATTACTCTGTCGTGCTGCTTGTGCTTCTCACCAGGCCTCTTCATCTGCAATTCCACAGCTTACAAATGCCTTAACTTTACTTCCACACATTGTTATATTGCCTTCCTAAGTCCCTCACAAACTGTCCTATCGGACTCTGAGCTAGTACCTCTGGCTCTCAATGTACTCACCTCCCACATTCAAAAGTGGGCCATCTTGGCTCCCATTCTTCTGGGAGCAGGCATCATGACAGGGGTGAGCATGGGCATAGCAGGAGTTGCTACTTCCACACACTATTAGCAATCCCTCTTGAAAGAATTGAATGAGGACATGGACAGAGTTTCAGATTCCCTACTAACCCTACAAAACCAAATAAATTCCCTTGCGGCCGTAGTACTGCAAAATCCCAGAGCCTTGAATGCATTAACTGCTGCTCAGGGGGGACTATGCCAAATGCTTGGGGAGGAATGCTGCTACTTTGTTAACCAATCAGGAGTAGTAGTCGACAAGGTTCGGGATCTTAAGGAACGGATTTGAAAACTACAGAGACAAATGGAGACTACAGCCTCCTCTTTTCTGATACCCACTTTACCCTGGATTTGGCCACTACTGGGCCCTTTGGCCTGCTTACTTCTTATAGCTCTACTGGGGCCCTGCCTGTTTGGCTGTTTTTCCAATTTTTTGCAGAAAAAAGTAACAAGACTCACCAATTGGGCTGCTACCCACTTGTTTCTCATCCATCAGTACTCTCCCATTCCGACCACAGACCCCGATCATTACGACGCCCCCTTCTCAGCAGGAAGTAGCCAGAGACCTGATGCCGCCCCATAACACCAAAAAGATCGGAATGTAAGAGTTACTTTAGGAAGGCGACAGAGCGACCATTTTATTGCGGATCAGAGAATAGTTCCATGTACCGCCAGGGACCGATGAATTCCACTCTCCGAACTGGAATATCTCACCATGGAATTCCAGAATCCCCCTCATCCCACCGAAGTAAGCAGCCAATCCTATCCTGCCACAGTCCAAAGATGCCCTTACTTGGCCATCTGGCCACCCGAGATCAAACCCGGAGCTCTTGCATCCATAAAACACCTTGCCCTCCCATACCTGGCACGACTTCCCTGACTCCCCACTCCACAGTCATGGAACCTCACCCTGGAATTGCAGACTCCACCAAAGACTCTCTTGGCTCCATAACTTGATCTCTCTCATTCCTCTCACCTCTGCCTCCATCTATTAAATCTTACAGGAAATGTTGGCTGGATACAGTGCTTACAGAGTTCCCAACAGTCTCCCCAGGTGAGAAAAGGTCACTTCCTGACAGGCGCAGGAACCTCAGGATATCGTGGGGGACCTCGTGAAGAGAAATTTGCCCAATTCTACAGATATTGCAGGCCTGTCTGATGGAAAGTACTTGGCTTGGCTTCTGGCCTAGAGAGGCTACTAACAGTTCACCTGGAGATTCCATATAAAAAGGTTCCAGCAAAGAAAACTTTGAAAGATTCTCATGAACAATCGCTATTCTTGCTGAGCTTATGTAAATAATTAGGCCAGGGTTGTTAAGACTGGACCTGTTCTCCAAATGCATTGGTCTTGATTCCGTTATCTCTAGAAATGGGGGTTTTAGAGAGAAAAACTGTTTCAACAACCTACCATGATGGATGTTAAATTCTAGTTCTGATTGTCTTTAAATGTTTGTTGTTTGCCTAAATTAGGCAACTTGAGGTAACCTTCAGAAAAATTGTCATAGTATTTCACGTATACACAATCTTCTATGCTTGTTATTCTGTGAGGATGATAATAAGACCCCATGGGCATATGATTATTTAAACAACAGGAAAACAGGATGGATCTTTAAATATGCAAACCATATCCTCCCCTAACCCTGATCTGACATTTACTAGAATCCCACCCCATACAAACCCAGGATATGTGGTTTATTCGAAGGATGGGGTCACCCTTTTTAAGACTTGGAGGTGGACTTCACAGATGTACAACCAAGCAAAGGATTCAGCCCTTAAAGTTTCAGGTATCACCCATGGGTCTATCACTATAAAGTTAAGTAGGTGAACTCAGAAGAACACTCAACTTGGTGAAGTGATCCAGATCCAGACAACCCACTTAAACTGATCCTCAGAAAGACACTGACCCTTGAGATCTCCAGCCCTGCTCCAGCCACACCCAAGAAGCTAGCTGGTCTACACACAGCAGAAGCTTAAGGAATCACCATTCCAATAAGATAGACTGTCCTTACTCTTTGCCATTGGCAAAGTTACCCCAGAGAGCTGGGAAAACAGTGAGAGGTTCCTGTTCGCAACCACCTTCCTCTCATGGATAGGATGTTGTGTTAGTATTGATTGCCTCTACTTTGGGACCCATTTGTAAGAGCAGGGGCAGCAGTAGTTGATCATCAGGGAACAGCAGTCTGGGTCTAGGCGCTAGGGGCATGAGAGCTCAGCACAAAAAGCTGAACTCGTTGCCCTAACTCAGGCACTAAGCCTGGCAAAAGGAAAGACTGCCAACGTCTATACAGACAGCTAGTATGCCTTCACCACATCACATGTGTGTGGGTCCCTATACAAGGAGCAGGGGCTCCTAACCTCAGCAGGAAAAGATGATAGTCTTAAGGTCATCCTACAACAGACTCAATCAAGATGATGAGTTTATGATTTGACTCATATACCTAAAGCCAATGGGAAATGTTGCACATGAATTTATCCTCAGTCCCAGAGTTTATCAACTGGGTCTGCACTCAGAGGACTTCCTGACTATCCTCAGGTGCAAGGAAAAAAACAAATAAGAGGTCAAGGGTTAATGTCCCCCGCTAATGGTTATTTATGATGCAATTTGCATACTTTGTCCATGAAATAATGGCTATTCCCTTGAAACTCCTCTATAACCCTAAACATTGCCTAGAAACTAGAAAGGAAGCAGCAAGAGCACCCCAAACCCAGCAGAAGAAAAGAAATAATAAAGATCAGGGTAGAAATAAACAATATAGAATCCAAAAGAACAGTCGAGCAGAATAATGAAACCAAGAGTTGGTTCTTCGAAAAAATAAACAAAATCGATAAACTTCTAGCCAGGCTCCTCAGAAGGAAAAGAGAGAGCACTCAGATAGACAAAATCATGAACGAAGAAGGATCTATTACAACCAACCCCTTAGAAATACAAGCAATCATCAGAGATTACTATGAAAAACTATATGCCAATAAACTGGACAACACAGAAGAAATGGACAAATTCCTAAATACACATGCACTACCAAAATTCAAACCGGAAGAGATAGAAAGCATGAATAGACCAATAACCAGTGAAGAAATTGAATCCGTTATCAAAAATCACCCAACGAATAAGAGCCCAGGGCCAGATGGCTTCCCAGGGGAATTCTACCAGACATTGAAAGCAGAGCTAATACCCATTCTTCTCAAACTATTCCAAAAAATAGAAATAGAAGGAAAGCTTCCAAACTCATTCTACGAAGCCAGCATCATCTTGATACCCAAACCAGACAGGGACCCAGCCAAAAAAGAGAACTACAGACCAATATCCTTAATGAATACAGATGCAAAAATACTCAACAAGATACTAGCAAATCGAATTCAACAGCATATGAAAAGAATTATCCATCATGATCGAGTGGGATTCATTCCTGGGTTACAGGGATGGTTCAATATCCACAAATCTATCAATGTGATCCATCACATTAACAAAAGAAAGGATAAAAACCATATAATCCTGTCGATAGATGCAGAAAAAGCATTTGACAAAACACAGCACCCTTTCTTAATAAAAACCCTTGAGAAAATCGGAATAGAAGGAACTTACCTAAACATTATAAGAGCAGTTAATGAAAAACACAGCTAATATCATCCTCAGTGGGGAAAAACTGAGAGCTTTCCCCCTGAGATGAGGAACACGACAGGGGTGCCCACTCTCACCACTGTTGTTTAACATAGTGCTGGAAGTTCTAGCATCAGCAATCAGGCAACAAAAAGAAATAAAAGGCATCAGAATTGGCAGGGAAGAAGTCAAACTTTCACTATTTGCAGATGACATGATACTCTACATGGAAAACCAAATCGACTCCACCAGAAGCCTTCTAGAACTGATCAATGAATTCAGTAAAGTCTCAGGATACAAAATCAATGTACAGACATCAGTCGCATTCCTATACACCAAAAATGAAGCAGCCAAAAGAGAAATTAAGAAACTGATCCCATTCACGATTGCACGAAAAACCATCAAATACCTAGGAGTAAACCTAACCAAGGATGTAAAAGACCTATATGATGAAAACTATAGACAACTTATGAAAGAGATCGAAGAAGACACCAAGAAATGGAAAAATATTCCCTGTCCATGGATTGGAAGAATAAACATTGTGAAAATGTCATTACTACCCAAAGCAATCTACACATTCAATGCAATCCCCATCAAAATTGCACCAATATTCTTCTCAAAACTAGAACAAACTATCCTCAAATTCGTATGGAACCACAAAAGACCCCGATTAGCCAAAGTTATATTGAAGAAGAAAACCAAAACGAAAGGCATCACAATCCCAGACTTTAGCCTCTACTACAAAGCTGTCATCATCAAGACAGTATGGTATTGGCACAAAAACAGACACATAGACCAATGGAATAGAGAACCCAGAGCTGGGCCCACAAATGTATGGTCAATTAATTTATGACAAAGCAGGGAAGAGTATCCGATGGAAAAAAGACTGCCTCTTTAGCAGGTGGTGCTGGGAGAACTGGACAGCAACATGTAGAAGAATGAAACTAGACCACTCTCTTACACCATACACAAAAATAAACTCAAAATGGATGAAGGACCTGAATGGGAGACAGGAAACCATCAAAACCCTCGAGGAGAAAGTAGGGAAAAACCTCCTAGACCTCCACCGCAGCAATCTCCTACTGAACACATCCCCAAAGGCAAGGGAAATGAAAGCAAAACTGAACTCTTGGGACTTCATCAAGATAAAAAGCTTCTGCAAGGCAAAGGAAACAATCAAGAAAACTAATAGGCAACCGACAGAATGGGAAAAGATAGTTGCAAATGGCATATGAGATAAAGGGCTAATATCGAAAATGTACAAGGAACTCACCAAACTTCACACTCACAAAACAAATAATCCAGTGAAGAAATGGGCAGAAGACATGAACAGACACTTCTCCAAAGTGGACATCCAGATGGCCTACAGACACATAAACGATGCTCAACATCACTCATCATCAGGGAAACACAAATCAAAACCACACTGAGATACCACCTCACGCCAGTCCGAGTGGCTAAAATGAACAAATCAAGAGACTATAGATGTTGGTGAGGGTGTGGAGAGACGGGCACCCTCCTACACTGTTGGTGGGAATGTAAACTGGTGCAGCCGCTCTGGGAAACAGTGTGGAGGTTCCTCAAAAAACTATCCATAGAACTCCCTTACGACCCAGCAATAGCATTGCTGGGGATTTACCCAAGGGAGACAGAAATGCTGATGCACAGGAGCACATGTACCCCAATGTTCATAGCAGCAATGTCAACAATAGCCAAAACATGGAAAGAGCCTAAAGTCCATCACCTGACGAATGGATCAAGAAGATGTGGTACATATACACCATGGAGTACTATATGGCAATGAGAGGGAATGACATATGGCCATTTGTAGGAAAGTGGATGGACCTTGAGGGTGTCATGATGAGCGAAGTAAGCCAGGCAGAGAAGGACAGAAACCATATGTTTGCACTCATAGGTCTAAGAGGAAAACAGGAGAGACCTAACGGAGAACACGGGAGAGCAGAGTCGGGAGAGAGAGTTTGGGAGAGAGAGGGATGTAAAACTTGAGAGACTATTGAATGCTGAAAATGAACTGAGAGTTGAAGGGGGAGGGGGGAAAAGAGGTGGTGGTAATGGTGGAGGGTACTTATGGGGAAGAGCACTGGGCGTTGTATGGAAAACAAGTTGACAATAAAATATTATGGGAAAAAAATAAAATAAAATAAAATACAAAAAACAATCCTGCCATCCTCCTACCAGATGATGACCCCCAACAGCCTATACAGGACTGTGTAGCCCTCACAGAGTCACTCCAGAGTCTCCAGACAGACCTCCGTGATATCCCTTTAAAGGAGCCTGAGGAAATCTTCTACACTGATGGGAGTAGTTATATCCTGGATGGAACTAGGGTGGCAGGGACAGCAGTAGTTGATCATCAGGGAAAAGTAGTCTGTGCCCAGGTGCTAGGGCATGAGAGCTCAGCACAAAAAGCTGAACTCGTTGCCCTAACTCAGGCACTAAGCCTGGCAAAAGGAAAGACTGCCAACGTCTATACAGACAGCTGGTATGCCTTCACCACATCACATGTGTGTGGGTCCCTATACAAAGAGCAGGAGCTCCTAACCTCAGCAGGAAAAGATGATAGTCTTAAGGTCATCCTACAACAGACTCAACCAGATGATGAGTTTATGATTTGACTCATATACCTAAAGCCAATGGGAAATGTTGCACATGAATTTATCCTCAGTCCCAGAGTTTACCTTCTGGGCCTGCACTCAGAGGGCTTCCTGACTATCCTCAGGTGCAAGGAAAAAAACAAATAAGAGGTCAAGGGTTAATGTCCCCCACTAATGGTTGTTTATGATGCAATTTGCATACTTTGTCCTTGAAATAATGGCTATTCCCTTGAAACTCCCCTACAACCCTAAACATTGCCTTCAAAATAGCAAATGTCTTCCTACATACCAGGATAAGGGCCTCTCTCTCGGTCACTTTGTAGCCTTTTTACAATAATCACTCAATTCTGCTTCTGTAGTGCCCACTTGCCTGCTTGCTCATTATAAAAAGCCCTAAGTCCTTGGACTCAAGGCTGCACATTTGAGTTCTTTCTTAACTCTGTGAGGTCCTGACCAGTAATAGACTTATTCACCTGGTTTCAGTGGTCTTGGTTGGTCTCTGTGTCTCTCGGCATAACAGTCCCTTACAGAGCACTGCTGCCCATCCCCATACCCCGTCTGACCATCTACCTACTCCCTATACCCTAGCCCCTGTCCTTCCTCTTCCTGAAATTTTCCCCCCAAACTCCCGTCCAGCCAGGGTGACTCTGGTGACCACGGAGTTTATGTCTATGTCTTCTTCTCTACCAGTGACCTCTACAAATGGAAACACCAGAATTCCCTTTTTTCAGAGAAGCCTCAGGTTCTGATCTCCCTCCTGGAGATACTCTTTTTTTTTTTTTTTTTTTGGCCCATTGCTCTACTTGGGACGACTGTCAGCAGCTGTTACAGGTCCTCTTCACCACGGAGGAGCGTGCTGATAAACTGGTTCCTACTGACACAGATGGAGGCTGGGTAGAACGCTACTTCCCATCTCAGCGACCTAGTTGGAAGCCCAATCAGGAAAATAGTAGGAGAGCACTCGAAGACTATCACCAGCTCCTCAAGAGGACTCCAGGTGGCAGCCCATAGACCCACCAGGTAAGCAAGGTCATACAGGGTCCCCAGGAGTCTCCAGGTGCATTCCTTAAGCGCCTCCTAGAGGCCTACCGTGGCCTGCCACAGGATTCAAAAACTCACCCACCTGTTTGATGAAGCCTTAAGCACATCCCTCCAACTGATCCAGAGGCATTGGGGAGCCAGCAGGCAGTTAATGTTGCCTTTGTCACTCAGTCAGCCTCAGATATTAGGAAAAAGTTAAAGAAGTTCGAAGGGTTTGAGGGTATGAATAGATCCCAGCTCGTGGCAGTTGCACAAAAGGTTTTCAATAACAGAGACTCTGAAGAGGTAAAGTGGGCTGAAGAAAAGGCCAGAACTAAGGGAGAAGTCTGCATGGTCGTTGCAGTCCTAAGGCAATCTGAGCCCATAAACCAGCCCAAAAACCAAGAAAAAAAGAATGCCTCGGCTCAGGCCTCTCCTCGAAAAAGATCAATGTACCTACTGCAAGGGGAAAGGACATTGGAAAGATAAGTGTCCCAACAGAAAAAGGGGACCAAAAGGGTATTCCACCTTAGTGATGGAAGATGATGATTGATGGGGCTGGAGCTCCATCCCCATAAGCCCCCAGGAGCCCATGGTCACACCTGTCAAATTCTGGTGGATATGGTGGCCGCTCACTCAGTTTTAAAACAGCCTTTGGAAAAACTCAGAAAGATCCAGTTAGCCCTAAGAGGGGCTACTGGAAAAACTAAACAGGTTCCCTGGAGAACAGACCGAGAAGTAAATTTAGGAAAAGGAAGCATAACCCATTCCTTTCTGGTATTTCCAAACTGCCCATACCCTTTGTTGAGCCGAGATTTGCTCAGGAAATTAAAGGCCACTATAACCTCCGACCAGACTCAAGCAAAACTGGACTTAATGTGGCCTACCAAAGTTAGTCACCGGCCCGTTCGCAGAGGAGTATCTCCTATATACCACCTTGGTCCAGACCCCCAACTGACTTGTACTTAAAGGGTTTGCTGGTCTCTATTCCTGGGGTCTGGGCTGAAACAAATCTCCCCAGGGTTGGTGAGCCATCAGCCACCAATAATAGTCCAGTTGACAAGTCAAGCTGTCCCTGTCAGGCTAAAACAGTATTCAAGGCGGGAGGCCAAGATTAGTATGAAAACTCACATTCATAGACCAAAAGAAGCCAGGATCCTAGTCCCTTGCCAGTCCCCCTGGAACACGCCCCTATTACCTGTAAAGAAGCCTGGCACGGGGGATTACAGGCCTGTTCAGGATTTAAGAGAAGTCAATAAAAGGGTGGAAACAATACACCCCACAGTACCTAATCCTTTTACACTGTTAAGTCTCCTGCCTCCAGAGAGGCAAATCTATACTGTTGAGGACTTAAAGGATGCTTAATTCCACATTCCTTTAGTGAAGGTGAGTCAGCCCATCTTCGCTTTTGAATGGACTGGCCCAGAGGGTGGGTCCAGTGGGCAGCTTTCCTGGACCCGACTGCCCCAAGGATTCAAAACCTCACCCACTCTGTTTGATGAAGCCTTAAGTGCAGACCTCCAACCTTTCTGAGGAAGTCCCCCACAGGTGACACTGTTGCTGTATGTAAATGACCCAGACCAAGCCACCTGCAAGGCTGCCATGGAGGACCCACGACATGCTTTGGGTGAATTTGGATACCAGATGTCAGCCACAAAAGCTCAATTCTGCACCCCAAAAGCCACATATCTGGACTACCATCTGGAAGGAGGTAAGCGCACCTTGTCTGCATCCCACATTTCAGCCGTTGTTAATATCCCCTCCCCTACCACCAAAGGACAAGTTTGGGAGTTCGTAGCTGTAGGTTATTGCTGACTGTGGATTTTGGGCTTTGCAGAACTCACCAAGCCCCTGTACACCAGCACCATGGGTGGCAATACCCCGCTGAGATGGACTAGGGTCGAACAACAAGCTTTCGACTCTCTTAAACAAGCTCTAGTTTCTGCACCAGCCCGGACACTCCCAGACATCACCATGCCATTCCACTTGTATGTGGAGAAAAGGTGAGGTATAGGCAAGGGGGTATTTACACAAACCTGGGGACCCTGGAAAAGATCTGTGGCTTACCCAAAAGACTAGATCCTGTCACCTCTGGGTGTCCTACATGTCTCTGGTTCATTGCGGCCAATGTAATCCTGATCAAGGAGGCCGATAAACTAACTCTGGGCCAACACCTCCTGGTAACAGCTCCTTATGTGGTAGAAACTCTCGAGGGGGACCCCAGTGTGATGGCTTTCAAATGCATGTCTTACACAGCATCCAGCGGTCTGCTCCTGGTCCGCCCCCGTCTAAGTGTCCGTAAAACTACTGCCTTTAAATCCTGCCATCCTCCTACCAGATGATGACCCCCAACAGCCTATACAAGACTGAGTAGCCCTCACACAGTAACTCCAGAGCCTCCAGACAGACCTCCGTGATGTCCCTTTAAAGGAACCTGAGGAAATCTTCTACACTGATGGGAGTAGTTATATCCTGGATGGAACTAGGGTGGCAGGGACAGCAGTAGTTGATCATCATGGAACAGTAGTCTGGGCCCAGGTGGTAGGGCATCGGAGCTCAGCACAAAAAGCTGAACTCATCGCCCTAACTCAGGCACTAAGGCTGGCAAAAGGAAAGACTGCCAACATCTATACAGACAGCTGGTATGCCTTTGCCGCAGTGCATGTCCATGAGTCCCCATACAAAGAGTGGGGGCTCCTAACCTCAGCAGAAAAAGATATTAAAAATAAAAAAGAGATCCTAAGCTTACTGGAAGCCATCTGGCTGCCAGCTAAAGTGTCAATAATGCACTGCATAAGTGCAAAAATGCACTTATGATGAAGGGCTCCTCTCCAGAGGCAGTCAGAAATCAACAAACCTACTCCGCCGCGCAAGAAGCCAACCAAAAGCCAGTGGGGCCCCTGGATGTTCTCCTCACTGTCCTCGAGCCTACTCTCTCACCTAGGCCACACTATTCCAAGGAGATAAGTATTCCTCAAGCCCTAGATGGATGCAACTTTAATCCAGCGGTTCCATGGCAGCTCCCACCTAGGAGTCAGAAAATTGTCAAACTTACTCTGGAGACATATCTACATTCCACAGATGGGCCAACTTGTCAAAACACCCCAGTGGTGTGTCATCTGCACTCAGGTAAATCAGAAAGGGGGGGGGGGGTCCACCTTTTCCCATGGGAACTAGGTTCTGTGGAGCCTCTTCCCATTGAATATTGGGAATTGAACTTCACTAAAATAAAAGCCACCCCCAGAGGCTACAAGCACCTCCTTATATCTGTGGACACTTTCTCGGGATGGGTTCAAACTTTCCCCACTCAAACTGAAACTGCTCACATTACTGTCAAGAAACTGCTTAAGGAGCTGGTGCCCCGATTTGGCTCATCTCCCTGGGGTCTGACAATGGCCCAGCCTTCTCAGCTTAAGTCACAAAATGGTTACTAAAGCCATACGCATCAATTGGAAACTGCATTGCGTCTATCATCCACAGGTTTCAGGTCAGGTAGAAAGAATAAATAAAACCTTAAAAGAAACTTGAATAAAGCTAAAATTGGAGACTGCCCATAGTTGGGTGGACCTCTTGCTTTTCGCTCTTCTCAGAGCCCATTGTACCCCCTAGAGAGAGGGTTTCACCCCTTTTAAAATTCTCTTTGAGAAACCTCCTCCCATCATCCCCAGTGTACAGGAAGAACTGGTCGCAGAACTCACAAATCATCAACTTTGTAAGTCCCTACAGGCTACTCAGTATATAAACCCTTGTTCATATCCACAATCTAGTGAGGGAGGCTCATCCCAGTCACCCAGCACCCGCTGCAACAAGGGCGCACTTCCCGCAGGGACTTGGTCGATGTCAAACAGCTGTCAGCCAAGTCCTTAGAACCACTCTTAAAGGGTCCCTACCTTGCCATCATCAGCACTCCAACCACTGCTAAAGTAGCTGGCACCCCTGCGTGGATTCACCACAGTCCTCTTAAGCCCTCACCATGGGACAAAAGCCCAAGATGGACCCTAGAGCACTCACCAATGGATCCTATGAAGCTAAGACTTTTACACTCTGCTTCTTAATTCACTATTTGTCTTGTTGCTATTTTCTTCTTGTAAACCCTCACGTCCCAGTACCTCCTATTTGAGAGCTTAGACTCCGATTCCAGGAAGGTCCTACAGTCTATAACCACTGACAATCAACCCACCTTTACAGTCAAACTCTGTCAGCTCCTAGGTGACTCACTGCCAAACCTGCCAAAGGCCATCCAAGGACAACATAGCTGAAGCACTGGTCCTGGGGCAGGGGGTCTGCGAACTACCCTCATATCCCCTTGTGGGAGATTGTACCTCACATAGTGGAAAATAGCAGTTGGGGATTCAGCGGTTTTATATTTGCCCCACAAATGAACCGAATGCTTGCCAGGGAAACAAACAGTGCCATTGTGCCCAGTGGGGCTGTGAAACCGTTGCAGACTGGGTCCAAAGAGAGGGAGACCCCTTTATAGAAGTAAAAATGACCGTGCCCACAAGCAGTCCTGATGCAAAGCTTACTATAAAAATATTGTTGGGCTGGTTCTCTAGGGAACACCCCATGGGACAAGGGAAAACCTTGGGGTCTCCGGCTCGATGGGACCGGATACAACCCCGGGACCCGGTTTATAATTCAGCACAAACTGGTCCCTAAACCCTAAAACGCTATCAGACCCTTGAAGAACATGCTCCTCCCGGTTCCCAGGCCCCCACCGCAGCCTAAATCAACAG
>PJEM01020681.1:0-12928 GCA_004023845.1 Helogale parvula
ATTGAATGTGTAGATTGCTTTGGGTAGTAATGACATTTTCACAATGTTTATTCTTCCGATCCATGAACAGGGAATATTTTTCCATTTCTTGGTGTCTTCTTCGATCTCTTTCATAAGTTTTCTATAGTTTTCATCATATAGGTCTTTTACATCCTTGGTTAGGTTTACTCCTAGGTATTTGATGGTTTTTCGTGCAATCATGAATGGGATCAGTTTCTTAATTTCTCTTTCGGCTGCTTCATTTTTGGTGTATAGAAATGCGACTGATTTCTGTACATTGATTTTGTACCCTGCGACTTTACTGAATTCATTGATCAGTTCTAGGAGGCTTCTGGTGGAGTCGATTGGGTTTTCCATGTAGAGTATCATGTCATCTGCAAAAAGTGAAAGTTTGACTTCTTCCTTGCCAATTCTGATGCCTTTTATTTCTTTTTGTTGTCTGATTGCAGATGCTAGAACTTCCAGCACTATGTTAAACAACAGTGGTGAGAGTGGGCACCCCTGTCTTGTTCCTGATCTCAGGATCTCTATCGACAGGATCATATGGTTTTTATCCTTTCTTTTGTTAATGTGATTGATCACATTGATGGATTTGCAAATATTGAACCATCCCTGTAACCCAGGAATGAATCCCACTTCATCATGATGGATAATTCTTTTTATATGCTGTTGAATTCGATTTGCTAGTATCTTGTTGAGTATTTTGTGTTTAACTTTTTTTTTTTTAAACACGATAGAAAAATGTTGTGAGTTTATAAGTAAATGCCAGTTTCCTGTACTTGGTATACTCTCATCAGCAATATATGATCAGATAATTCCTCCACACTTGAGTTACCACTTTCTCAAGTTTAATCATTTGAGAAAATAAAAATTGTTATCACCCTGTCGTTTCCCTGCTTTCTAGGAAGTGTATGTATGGAACGTGTCATCTATAGATAATATTATGTATGATATAAAAATTAATATCATAGAGGGGTGGCTCAGTCGGTTGACTGTCTGACTTCAACTCAGGTCATGATCTCACAGTCCGTGGATCCGAGCCCCGCATCAGGCTCTGTGCTGACAGCTCAGAGCCTGGAGCCTGCTTCAGATTCTGTGTCTCCCTCTCTCTGCCCCTACCCCACTCACGTTCTGTCTCTGTTTCTCAAAAGTAAAATTTAAAAAGACAAAAAAAAAATTTAATGAACATCATAGAATATATTACGTGTTATAAATAAAAATGTCATATATATCATACATCTATATATCTATTTAAATGTAGATATCTGTATCTATCTAGTTTCATCTACCTATATGGATACAAAATTCAACCTTAAATGAAGGACATCCGTCCCTTGGGGACAATGCAGGTGAGCCTGGAGGAACTTATATTAAGTGGAATAAGACATCGAAAGTGGCAAATTCTATATTATTTCTATTATATCTGGAACTTGATAGCATTCAACTCCTACAGCAGAGTAGAACTGTGATTGCCAAGAGCTGAAAGAAGGGATATTAAGGGAGCGGGTCAAATGGTACAAAATTTCAGGTATGCATGAAATTCTGGAAATCTAAAGGACAGAAAGAGATACATATAATTATGTGTGTATTATACTGGACATTTGCTATGAGAATGTATCTTTGATGTTCTCAACAAAAATCAAAAATTAAAAGTCCTGGGAAGCCTGTGTGACTCAGTTAGTTAAGCATCCAGTTTTAGCTCAGGTAATGATCTCAGTTTGTGGGTTTGAGCCCCGCATTGGGCTCTTTGCTGACAGCTCAGAGCCTGGAGCCTACTTTGAATTCTGTATCCCCCTGTCTCTCTGACCCTCCCCTGCTCACACACTGTCTCTCTCTAAAATAAATAAAATATTAAAATTTTAAAAAACCTTTCAATTATATGAGGTGATGGGAATGTTAATTAGTTAGATGGTTATAATCATGTCATAATATATACATACATTTTTATTTTGTTACTTGAGCAACTACTGAAAATCTGCAGAAATGGAAAATCGGATTCTGGGTGAAGGCTCATGAAAAACAGAATTGAATAGGAAAGATAGAAATGAAGGCACTAAAAGATATAGTCAGTCCTCTGCTCCCGTTTATTTGCTTCTGGGTGTTTGGAATTGTGAGCACCAGCCCTGGGAGATGAAAGGAACAACGACTCAGAATCTCACCTTCTCTAATCTGTTCTCGGAAAGGGGGAGATCCCAGAGGCTGTCAAGACCTGGTCATGGTGTGAGAAAGCGGTAGATACGGTTTGGGCAATGGAGGGAGCTGGCTGCAGGCTCTGATATCTCTGTCTCCAGGATACTTCCTGCTCTGTCAGTCCTAAGCCTACCCAGAGAATGTTAGAACCGGAGTTCATATTATGTGAATCTATTTAGTCTCTTTCCTTTCTATTTCATAAAATAAAATAAAAAGCAACTTTAGATAAACACAATTTTCTAGGACAATTATGTTAGATAACTTGTATTCTTAACAATGAGAATGTAAAATAAATGCCACTACTACTGCTGCTAAGAAAAACTCTTAAAACAAAAAAAAGAACAGCTCTTTGGTTCATGGATGACCCATCAGAAGTGACACCACATCTCACACCACAACACAGAAAGGAAACGGCCCAACAGCAGCCAAGTCCCCTGGACATCACCTCTTCCTCTCATTCTCTCCACAATCCTGAATTCAACAATGTACCCATTTGCTCTATTCTTAAAATCCCTTCATGGCAGGAATCATGTCTCTTCATCCTTTTTTGAATGACAAGATGCCATACAAACAATCAGTTTTTATCTGTTTGCAACTCTACACATGCTCAGTGTTCTCAAAATAGAAAAAGGAGCTTGGAATGAGTCTCCCCTGGGCACCATGAAGGAGCTTCCTTCTATGGAACCAGGAGAGGACACTGGATGACTCACTCCTCTTTCTCTGAGAGGGAAGCAGGTTCAGATTCTAGTGCCATCCTAACCCCAGTCTCCATGGAACGTCCCCAAATATTCCAATGAGTCCTCGTTGCTGCAGAGAGTGTCCCTAGTGAGACTGAGCTGATGGCCCCATAGGGATTCAACTGCCAGAGACCTTAAGCTGACTCTGGGCCATCAGGTGGAGCATAGACCTGTTCTTCTGGAGCAGTATCCTTGATGCAGTTGTGATGCTTCCTGTCCCTGGACAGAACATTCTAGTGTAAAAAGCCTCTATTTCTGTTAACACTGGCTACAGGTTGTGGGCATGATTCTAGATATTTTATGGGTTTTAACCTTGCCTTGTTAAAGGATCTTCTCCCCTCCTGCGGTTGCATTAAAGCACGACTTACTGGGGCAGGATTAATGGCCTATACTTAATGCCACTTAGAGATTCTGCATGGACCATCAGGAGCACCAGTTTCTTGAAAAAACATCAAACTTGTTAACTGCCATTGTGAAACTGTCTTCAAAACCCCATGCCCAGGTAAATGTTATGCAAAGAAAATATGTCATATTGAAAGATACACATTCAGGAACATGGCGGCTTAGTCAGCTAAGTATCTCTGTCTTGGTTTGAGCTTAGGTCATGATGTCATAGTTTGTGTGGATGACCCATGCCTTACCCTTCACGCTGTCAGTACAGCGTTTGATTAGTGTGCTCTTTCTCTTCTCTTTCTGCACCTACCCTTTTCTCTCTCTCTCAAAACAAAGACATTTTGGGGTCCCCGGGTGGCTCAGTGGATTGAGCAGCCAGCTTCGGCTCAGGTCATGATCTCACGGATTGTGGGTTTGAGCCCCGTGCAGGGCTCTGTGCTGACAGCTAGCTCAGAGCCTGGAGCCTACTTCGGATTCTGTGTCTCCTTCTCTCTCTGACCCTCCCGTACTCGCACTGTCTCTGTCTCTCAAAAATAAATAATAAAAACCATAAAAATTAAATAGAAAAAAATACCTGTTCTTCCCATTTAATGAAAGCAGTATATGGCATGAGTGCCTGTAGTTCAGTTTTTTAAGACAATCATTACTACTAAGATTAGAATTGTAACTTCTGCAGAGTCCGCGTTCTGGAAAATTGTAAAAGTTATCTACGACAAATCATTTACAAAACACACGCTGCTCTTTCTGCTCCTTGTACCTGTCACTATACATAAAGCTAGAGAAGCAGAGCAGAGATGCCTGCCTGGTGATCAGAAAGAAACTTGAAGTTCTCTCACTCTCTTTCGCAGATACCGTCCATTCTTTAGGAACCTCTGCACCTGCAGAGCTGGACTGCAGAACCTTCTAAATCCACATAACACTCCAAGGCATGAATTTATAAACGTGTGACATGGAAAAAAACAGACTACATTTTTTCCCATGAGGTGAGGAAGTTGTGTAATTCCTCCATGATACATGGAAGAATCAGAATACACAGAGATAGGATCGAGAATCGTCAGCAGGCTGTATTCTCAGTGCAGAGCCCCATGCAGAATTTATTCTTTCCCAATGCCTCTCTGCCCACTTATTGTTTCTCTGTCTCAAATTAGTGAGATCGCTACTGAAAAAATATCTAGTTTCTTACATTTACTGGATGCGGGACACAATATTCTACAAAGGGGAAGTATAATATGTCCCCAAGACTATTTGTGTGTGTGTGTGTGTGTGCGTGTGCGCACGCGCGCGCGCACGCATGCGTTGATGTATGTAAACTTTTGGAATCTAGTCATTACTAATGCTCAGAAAGTACTGCTATTGGCTGTCTTGCGTTAACCTGTAGAATCTGGATTGCATATAAACCCCACCCATTTCTTGTTCTTTGATAATTCTTTCCATGGAATTCTACCTGTTTGTTATTTGCTAATACCTTCTTAGAAATGCAGACTCAGTTTCCCCTTCTAACTCCTGAATCAGACAAAACCTGATGTCAACATCAGTGTTGTGAATTTCTAATTCATATTAGAACCTGATTCGTAGAGGGGTACCTGTACACGTGGCTCAGTCAGTTAAGTGTTCGACTTGAGTGCAAGTCATGATCTCACGGTTCCTGAGGTCAAGCCCTGTGTCAGAATCTGTGCTACCATCTTGGAGCCTAGAACCTGCCCTGGATTCTGTGTCTCCTGCCCTCACTGCCTACCCCTCCCCTGCTCGTGATCTGTCTCTCCCTCTCAAAATATGTAAACATCCAAAAAATAAGAAATACGTAATTGGATAACTGCATCTCTAACCCACTAAAACTTTCAAATGAAGAAATAAACACAACTTATACTATATGATATAAATGCAGTCCTCAAACATGTGTGTGCCTCTGTCGGCACCTTCAGTTCACAGTTTATCTGGCAGGAATAGAATGTTTATGGTGGTTCTGTGAAACATATGCCACCTTATACCTCAAAGGAAGAAAAGATGTAAAGTATATAACTGTTAAAAATGATCTTACCGCAGAAAGCAGAATCTCACTTAAGCCAGAACCATTTATCCCACCTCCATCTTTCATCGGAGGTGCCATTATGAACACTGCCCTGTCCACATGGTAACTGTGGCATTTATTTTAGAGGCTGCTGACATTCAGGGATGTGGCTATAGAATTCCTTAAGGAGGACTGAGGATGCCTGCGCCTCACTCAGCGGGAAGTGTACGGGGATGTGACACTAGGGAGCTATGGACACCTCCTCTTCTTGGGTGACGATGACCTCCTGTATCTAGGCTAGCATGAGTTGGCTCCATGGTGAGTGACAGCTAGAGAATGCACTAGCTGGAATTGTCACTCAAAGGAAACTTTGCAATTAATGAGGGGATTGGGGGAACAACTACCAAAGTTGACAGGGGTAAGTACTTCCTTTGATTCAGGATTACAATGAATATCTGAAAGGGGAGTTTTGTCATCCTATGTGGAGGTGGGTATAAGGCAACTGCAAGCACATGTATACTGAGGAAAGCAGCTGAAATGCATATCGTATGTTGTATTAACGAAGGCTGGGCTCCCCAGTGGGTGGAGATTTTAACATTATACTGAGGTCCTGGTAAGTGTCTGACACTTCATCGTCCATCTCCTAGGTGAAGCTGTCCTGGACCTAAACTGGTCTATGCTGGCCAGTGCTCTTGGAATTTGCATCCAAAATATAAAGTTAACTCAAGAACCCAATGTCATGTTGAGAAAGAAGAGCAAAGCTGGAGGCATCACAATTCCAGACTTCAAACTGTATTACAAAACGACTCATCAAGACAGCATGGTTCTGGCAGAAGAGCAAGCCCAGAGATTATTGGAACAGAATAGAGAACCCAGAATTGGACCCACGAATCTACGGCCAACTGCTCTTCGACAAAGAAGTAAAGAATATCCAATGGAAAAAAGACAGTCTTTTCAGCAAGTGGCGCTGAGAACACTGGACTGCAGCATGCAGAAGGATGAACGTGAACCATGTTCTTATACCATATGCACGAATGAATTTTAAATGAATGGAAGATCTAAATGTGAGACAGAAAAGCATCAACATTTTAGATGCGAGCACAGGCAGCCACCTCTTTGAGCTTGGCTACAGCAACATCTTACTAGACATGTCTCTGGAAATAAGGGAAATGAAAACAAAAATGCCGATTGGGACCTCATCAAGATTATAAACGTCTGCTGAGTAAAGAAAACAATCAACAAAGCTAAAAGGCCACCAATGGAATGGAAGAAGATATTTGCAAACGATATATGGAATAAGCCATTAGTATCAAAAGCTCTAAAGAAGCTATCAAGTTCATCAACTAAGATACAAATAATCCAGCGAAGAAATGTCCAGAAGATGCGAAGAGACACTTTTCCAGAGAAAGCTCCCAGATGGCTAACAGACACATTGAAAGATGCTCCACATTGTCCATCATCAGGGAATTACAGATCAAACCCACAATGAGCTACCACCTCACACCTGGTGGCTAAAATGAACAACTCCAGGAACCACAGGTGTTGGCAAGGACATGGATAAAGGGAAACTCTTTTGCACCGCTGGTGAGAGTGGAAACTGGGGCAGCCCCTCTGGAAACCAGTATGGAGGATCTTCACCAGATAAAAAATAGTATGACTTTATGACCCAGTAATATCTCTGCTAGGTATTCACCCAAAGGATACAAAAATCTTGATTTGAAGGGGCACCTGCACCCCAATGTTTATAGCAGTTCTGCCAAGAATAGTCAAATTTTGGAAAGAGCCTAAATGTCCATCAACTGATGAATAAACAAAGAAGATGTGGTATAGAGATACAATGCAATATTATTTGGTGATCACAAAGAATGAAATTCTGCTTATTGCAAGAAGCTGAGCTAGAGTGTATTTTACTAGGTGTGATAAGTCAGTAGAGAAGGACAAATATAGGATTTCACTCATATGTGGAATTTAAGAAACAAAACAGATGAACATAGGGGAAGGGAAGGAAATATAAAATAAAAACAGAGAGGGAGGCAAACCTTAAGACACTTAATTACAGGGAAAAAACTTAGGGTTATTGGAGGAGAGGTTGCTGGGGGATAAGCTAATAGGGTGTTGGAGATTAAGGAGATGAGCACGAAGTGTCATATGTATGTGATGAATCCCTGGGGTTTAGTCCTGAAACCAATACTAGAGAGTATGTGAAGTAACTTGAATTTATTAATTTTTGTAAGCTTATTCATGTATTTTGAGATTTAGTGAGAAGGGGAGGAAAGGAGAGACAGAGACAGACCAGAGACAGGAGAGAGAAAGAGAAGGAATCCAAGCAGGCTCCCTGGTGTCAGCACAGAATCCAAAGTCAGGCTCAAACTCACAAACCCTGAGATCTTGACTTGAGCTAAAACCAAGAGTCAGATGCTTAACCAACTGAACCACTGAGGCATTCCCACTAACTTGAATTTAAAGAAATAAAGTAAAAACAGAAATACGGTCAAAAATATACCAAAACATATGTATGCACCCTGAGTGTTCATTGCAGCATTATTTATAAAAACTATGAAATCCAGTGACCATCAATCGATGAATGGAGAAAGCACAAGTGGTATATGTACACCATGGACTATTTATTACTCAGCCATTAAAATGGAGGAGTTGTTTTCTGTCCTCATCATTGCCTAAGGCTTCATCTGTAGAACATTGTGTGTGAGGCATTTGAAGGTGGAGAACTTATCCTTACATAAGCACAGAGAGAGTAATAATTCGTATAAATTAACAGTATATTCGTTTTCTTAGTGTTTTACAACTTTGTGTTCAAATACTTATATTACAACACCGAATTCCTCTCATTTTGAATTGGAGAAACTACATTTTAGCCTCTCCTCAGAAGTAGGTAGTTGTGTTTTCTAAAATTTTTAAATTTATTTTTGACAAATGGTTCTTATGAAAATGTAATAATATTTCAAAACTGCATTGTGACTCTGACTGTCATATTGTATACCATTAACAATTTTAGAATGAGTCACTCACTAGTGTATAGGCTAGTCTACCTTGAAGCAACTGCCTTGATTGTACTAGGCTACCATAAAGCAACTATATTGCCCAATCCTCAATATCAAAGCCTGAATCCTGATACCTCTCAGTAACTAGAAATATCTGGGCGCCTGGGTCGCTGAGTCAGTTAAGCGTCTGACTTCCACTGAGGTTGTGATCTGTGGTTCACGGATTGGAGCCCTGCTTTGGGCTCTGTGCTGACAGGTCAGAGCCTGGAGTTTGCTTTGCATTTCGTGTCCCCCTCTAACTCTGCTTCCCTCCACTGAAAAAGAAATAAACACTAATATCAAGTCTCTCTCTCTCAAAAGAAATACAGTTTTTTCAAAAAGTCTGTCAAAAATGAATATACATTAAGATACATAAATAAATATGAATTTCTTTTTCCTATAAAAACAAAGATAAGATTTACATTCTTTGAAGAATCAGGAGGGTAGCTGGAGGTCTTGCTGGGCACATTTTAAACCTAATGAACTTCACGGAGCAGGGGTGCAAATCCACATGGAGGGTTTGGTGCTTCCTTTTTAAGAATGTCTCCTGGAAGGTTCCTTTTTGTGTGAGTGTGATTCAGATCACTGATGTAGGGAAAAGAAGTAGTGATTTCTAGATGTTGAGATAAAAATCCTCGTGATGTTTCATATCTTCAGCTTTAGCGTCCCCTTCTTAAGCTACCATCATCCTTTACAGTAGATGAGGGACAACTCTAATATTGGGTGAAATTAAATGGCATAGGCTACTTCTGAAATTCTCATTTCCACTCCTTTTTATGTATCAGTAATACTTGGAAGTGGTGGGCTATTCTCAAAGTAATTCATTACTTTTTAAGCGGGATCCTTTTATAACAAATATGTATGATTTATTCAGGATTTTGATGGTTACAATTTCTCCTATTCTCATTTGAGAATCCTGTTAATCATGCTTCCATTTGTATGAGAGTGTAAACAACATCAATTCATTTTGTTTTGGGTTTTGATTTCTGTTTTAGGTTTGTGGGTAACAATTTTCAACAGAGTAGATTTAACAAGGCATTTAATTCAGATAGGAATCAGCCATATATCAGCTGCCAATAAATTACATGTATGTTTGTCTGTATTAATATTACCTATATATTCTTTCCTCATGATTTCCCTTGCTTGTGTCTATTCATGGCTAGTGTGCTCAGTGGTTGTTTTCTTCACTCTGGTCAACATGCTCTAAACTTCAGTCCCACACATCTGCATCAGTAAGCCTTTTACCATTTGATCCAATGTCTGATCATTTCCCTGTCCTTTGCCCCTGTCAACAAACATGCTAGGATTTATCATTTGTGTTTTTAGATTCCACATACATGTGATTTTGATGAGGGACTTGAGGCAGGCTGAGGGGCAAAGCACAGGCTAGCACATCGCCCTCCTTGGACCCTCCAGGCTACCCCAAACCAGGAAAGGACAAGAAACAAACAAAAATGTAAACGGAGAAGAGGCTGCAGCAGCTTACCAGAACAAGACAATCTCATCATAGCCTAAAGTCCAGGAATGCCCTACTGTCTCAATGTTAATGCTTTGCTGGAGGGAAAAACACCCTTAGCTTGAGAAGACCTAGGTCTCCAGTCAGTCTGTAACCTGGGAAAGTCTCTCTGGAAACTCCCTCTAGACTTTATCTTCCTGGACTGCATAAGAGAGTCATCCCTGCCCCTGCCCAACAACCCCATAGTACCTCTTTCTGCCCATGGGTCTTGTCTCCATGTTTTAATAAAATCAGACGCCCTTAAGAATTCTTTCTCGGTCGTCAGCTGCGGACCCTAGAAACCCCGCATCACCCCAAAATGTCATCAAGTTCATATACTATATATTTTTCTCTGTGTGTTCGATTAACGTAACACAATGTCTTCTAGAATTATTCTGTGGGTGCAAAGGAAAGATTGCCTTCTTTTCTAAGGCATTTAATAGCTAATACCAGAAAGGAACCTTTTCTTTCTTTCTTTCTTTCTTTCTTTCTTTCTTTCTTTCTTTCTTTCTTTCTTTCTTTCTTTCTTTCTTTCTTCTTTCTTTCTTTCTTTCTTTCTTTCTTCTTTCTTTCTTTCTTTCTTTCTTTCTTTCTTTCTTTCTTTCTTTCTTTCTTCTTTCTTTCCTTCCTTCCTTCCTTCCTTCCTTCCTTCCTTCCTTCCTTCCTTCCTTCCTTCCTTCCTTCTTTCTCTTTCTTTCTTTCTAATAGTTTATTGTCAAAGTGTTTTCCATACAACAGCCAGTGCTCTTCCCCACAAGTGTCTTCCACCATCACCACCACCTTTTTCCCCCTCCCCCTTCCCCTTCAGCCCTCAGTTCGTTTTCAGTATTCAGAAGTCTCTCAAGTTTTGTGTCCCTCTCTCTCCCCAACTCTCTTTCCCCCTTCCCCTCCCCCTGGTCCTCCATTAGGTTTCTCCCATTCTCCTGTTAGACGTATGAGTGCAAACATATAATATCTGTCCTTCTCTGCCAGACTTATTTCGCTTAGCATGACACCGTCAAGGTCCATCCACTTTCCTACAAATGGCCAGATTTCATTCTTTCTCATTGCCATGTAACATCTTCTTGAACCATTCATCAGGTGATGGGCATTTTGGCTCTTTCCATGTTTGGCTATTGTTGACAGTGCTGCTATGAACATTGGGGTACAAGTGCTCCTATGCATCAGCACTTCTGTATCCCTTGGGTAAATCGCTAGCAGTGCTATTGCTGGGTCATAAGGGACTTCTATGGATAGTTTTATGAGGACCCTGCACACTGTTTTCCAGAGGGGCTGCACCAGTTTACATTCCCACCAACAGTGTAGGAGGGTGCCCGTCTCTCCACACCCTCACCTGCATCTATGGTCTCTTCATTTGTTCATTTTAGCCACTCTGAATGGTATGAGGTGGTATCTCAGTGGGGTTTTGATTTGTGTTTCCTTGATGATGAGTGATGTTGAGCATCGTTTCATGTGTCTGTAGGTCATCTGGATGTCCTCTTTGGAGAAGTGTCTGTTCATGTCTTCTGCCCATTTCTTCACTGGGTTATTGGTTTTGTGGGTGTGGAGTTTGGTGTGTTCCTTGTAGATTTCAGATACTAGCCCTTTATCTGATATGTCATTTGCAACTATCTTTTCCCATTCTGTCGGTTGCCTATTAGTTTTTTTGATTGTTTCCTTTGCAGTGCAGAAGATATTTATCTTGATGAACACCCAAGAGTTCAGTTATGCTTTCATTTCCCTTGCCTTTGGGGAAGTGTCGAGTAGGAAATTGCTGCGGTGGAGGTCTAGGAGGTTGTTTTCTACTTTCTCCTCGAGGGTTTTGATGCTTTCCTGTCTTACATTCAGATCTTTCCACCATTTTAAATTGATTTTTGTGTATGGTGTCAGAAAGTGGTCTAGTTTCATTCTTCTGCTTGTGGCTGTCCAGTTCTCCCAGCACCACCTGCTAAAGAGGCAGTCTTTTTTTCCATCGGATACTCTTTCCTGCTTTGTCAAAAATTAATTGGCCGTCCATTTGTGGGCCCAGTTCTCGGTTCTCTCATCTATTTCATTGGTCTATGTGTCTGTTTTTGTGCCAATACCATACTGCCTTGATGATGACAGCTGTGTTAGAGGCTAAAGTCTGGGATTGTGATGCCTCCCGTTTTGGTTTCCTTCTTCACTTTGACTTTGGCTATTCGGGGTCATTTGTGGTTCCATACGAATTTGAGGATAGTTTGTTCTAGCTTTGAGAAGAATGTTGGTGCAATTTTAATGTGGATTGCATTTAATGTGTAGATTGCTTTGGGTAGTAATGACACTTTCACAATGCGTATTCTTTCGATCCATGAACAGAGAATGTTTTTCCATTTCTTGGTGTCTTCTTCAATCTCTTTCAGATGTTTTCTATAGCTTTCATCATATAGGTCTTTTTCATCCTTGGTTAGGTGTACTCCTGGGTACTTTCTGGTTTTTCGTGCAATTGTGAATGGGTTCAGTTTCTTGATTTCTCTTTCCGCTGTTTCATTTTTGGTGTATAGGAATGCAACTGATTTCAGTACATTGATTTTGTCCCTTCAACTTTACTGAATTCACTGATCAGTTCTAGAAGGCTTCTGGTGGAGTCTCCTGGGTTTTCCATGTAGGGTATAATGTCATCTGCGAAAAAAGAAAGTTTGACTTCCTCTTAGCCAGTCCTTTTGTTGTCTGATTACTGATGCTAGGACTTGCAGCACTATGTTTAACAATAGTGGTGACAGTGGACACCTCTGTCGTGTTCTTGCTCTCAGGCTCTCAGGGGGAAAGCTCTCAGTTTTTCCCCATTGAGGATGATCTTAGCTGTGGGCTTTTCATGAACTGCTTTTATAATGTTTAGGTAAGTTTCTTCTATTCCGACTTTCTCAAGGGTTTTTTTTTTTTAGAACAGTTCCTGTATTTTGTCAAATGCTTTTTCTGCATCTATTGACAGGATCATATGGTTTTTAACCTCTCTTTTGTTAATGTCATGGATCATATTGATAGATTTGTGAATATTGAACCAGCCCTGTAACCCAGGAATGAATCCCACTTGATCATGATGGATAATTTATTTTCATATGCTGTTGAA
>PJEM01020682.1:0-12927 GCA_004023845.1 Helogale parvula
CCTGCTGTGCCCCCCAGGCCCCTCCCCCTGCTCTCCCCCAGGCCCCTCCCCCTGCTGTGCCCCACAGGCCGCTGGGCTTCATCCTGCCATAAACACACATGCAGGTCCCTGCTGCGTCGTTCATGGTGGACTGTCCCACCCCCTCCCACACCCCTCCCCAGAAGAGGCACCTCTAGTTCTTGACCCGGCCCAGGAGCCTGGGGGCTGGGATGCACCTGGGGCTCCACCAGGAGGGTGGTTGATGGGAAGGGCACACTGCACATTCTGGGGGGGAGGGGGGAGGGGATCGCTGCTGGTTTTTCCTGGACTTGTCTGGGACCTGGGTTCTGGTGAATGCTCCAACCTCCTGGGGAGCCGTGTCACCTCCCCTTTAAGAAGTGGGGGGGTCCCTGTCTCTCCCCAACTTAGCCGCCTCCAGAGAGATACAGAACAGCCCAGCTGGTACTTGAAGGGGTGAGCTGGGCGGTGGCGCGGGGGTAGGGGGTGGAGGGAACCAGGCTGAGGGGCGGGGCCAGGCCTGGGACATCTGGGGGATAGGGGGTGGGACCTGGCTGGTGGAGGGGACAGGTGTCTGGGGCTGGCGGGGACCACAGGGGCTGGTGGCTAGACAGGGGCCGCTGGGTGGGGGACCGGAGGGGCTGGCCCTGGTGGCCCAGGGCCCAGGCTTGCGGAGGCGGCACCATGGGCTGCTCTGGGTGCTGCACTCTATCTTCCTCTGCACTTTCCAGCTGATGAGTGGACACCCGCCTTCAGATTGGGGGTCCCAGCACGCCTGTGGGGTCTGGGCCTCGTGCGCCTCCCCAGCCCTGCCCGCTGGTCCGCACCAGCCAAGGCATTGGGGGAGGAGTTCCCTCACTCTTCTGGGTCCGAGGGCGGTGGGAGTGCACCGCCGCCCTGGAGAGGTAGGGAGTCAGGGTCCTGTGTGCAACTCCGATGGCCCCTCGCAGACCTCAGGTGCCCCGGATGTGTGCGCTCGTGGGGAGGGGGCAGCTGCGGGGGCACAAGCAGCGGGAACAGGTGCGGGACAGCGGCTGGAAGGGGCCAGTGAGGCACAAAAGCCCCCGGGTGGGGTGCCTGGTCTGGGGGTGTCCTTCCCCTCCCCTGGACCAGAGAGACACACAGGGAGAGGAGGGTGAGAGCTGGTGCCCAGGGCTGCGCTGGAGAGCCTTCTGTGTTGAGGGTTAGCTTGTCCCCATCCAGAGCTTTGTCTGAGGACGTGGGTGGCCCTCGGAGCTGCTGCGAGCTGCCTGGGTCCCAGTCCCGGAGCCCTGGCCGGCGTGGAGGACGCTAAACAAAGGTCCCTGGTCACTGGGCTGGGCCGGGGGTGGAGGGAGATGCTGATGGGGCCCATCTTGAAAAGGAAATATTGCTTTGTCGAGGCCAAGCTGGCTGGCGGCTCTGAGCCAGCCAGGGTGCGCGGGGCAGGTTTCCCAGGCTGCGCCCCCCACGTGGGCAGGAGGAGGCCTGGGCTCTGCAGACCGCTGAGTTCAATCGCTCATCTCTCTGCGTTGAGGATGTGGCCACAGCGCCGTGCAGCACCCTCTGGTGCATGGCTCAGAAATGAAAACGACGCCCCCAGCCGCCAGCAGGGTGCTGGGTGCCCTGCCGGAGCTGCAGGGTGCACACCCGGTCCAGGTTCAGAGAACAGTGCCAGCCCTGACCTGCTGCCGGGAGGCGGGAGGCAGAAGGGAGACTGGGGGGCCGTCCTCCGGGCGCATGGCACTGGCGGGGTGCCCCTTGGTTAGGGTCTTTTGGGCAGAAGAGGAGGCCTGGGGCTCAGAATGTAATTTCACTCTGTGTCTGGAGCAGGTGGTGCTGACCGGCCATGCGTGTGCGCGAGCATGTGTGTGCGTGTGCACGTGTGCACCTTTCTCTGTCTCCTTGCCCTGTGGGTCACCCATCTCGGCGTAGGCCCTTCATGCTTGCCTCCCCCACCTCCAGAGCTTAGCCAGTCCCGCCACGCACCCCTCCCTGCCCACCACACCCCTCTGTGTCTGGCCAGGGCCTCCTCTGCCCTCATGGGTGGGATGGCCCAGTCCTGACCCCCCAGTGGCTAAGGGTCTGTGTGTCCCTCCTCCAGGGGGGCTGACCAGGAGCTCCGAGCCTGAACCCACCGCCCTCAGCTGCCTCGTCAGGCTGGACATGGCTCTGGGGAGCTCCGCCCTCAGCTGCCTGTCTCTGTAACTGCCTGTGCGTAACTGAGGGTGTCCCGCAGCCCGCCCCCCCCCCCACCGTGCCCTGACATGCAGAGAGGGAGGCAGCCGTGCCCTGACCGGGCGATGAGGCTCACTGAGGGCCGGGCCTCGGGCTAGCCTGGGCGACGTCTGCGGACGGACTGACGGAGTGTCTGCCTGCCGTGGTGTCAGCCCTGCTACCACCTCAAGGGCTGGCAGGTGAGCCCGGAGATGGGCATGGGGGGGTGTGGGTAGAAAGCTGGGGCTGCGTGTGGGTCTCCTCCACGGCCCCTCCCCCTCCACGAAGAGCTGACCTTGTCTGCCTCACCCTCTTTCCGCTTTCCAGTGCGCCGTGTGGGTGGTCCTCTGGGTCACCTGGAATATCTTCATTACCTGCTTCTACCTGGAAGGGGCGGGGGGCCTCTTGAAGGTGAGTGTGACCAGGCCAGCGACCTCGGAGCCCGGGCAGCCTCTGGAAGGAGAGGCAGGGCTGGGGGCCGGGGAGCAGAGGCGGCGGCGGGAGCAACACTCCGAGGGGGCCAGGCAGTCCCGGCTGCTCCTTCGGGCGCTGGGAAAAGCCACTGGCCTCCCCCTGGGGAAGGCGGAGCCACATCCGAGCCACGCTTCCGTGTTTTGCTAGGAGCATGGGTGGCCGACACCTCCTGAGCAGCTGTTTGGGGCACTTTGTCCATGACGTTTTATTTCACGCTTGCCTGAGGCTCAGAGCAGGTCCCGAGGGCCAGGAGTGGGGGAGGGTCCAGGTGGGCAGCAGGACAGACTGGCCACTGGCTTGTGGGGCCACACCTGGGGTGGCAGGGTCTGGAAAACAGACATCAGTTCAAACTCCTAAACTGGCAGCGACGGCCAGAGACATGAAGTGGGGGGGCCAGTGAGCTGGGAGAACACAGGGTCTGGCCTGGACAGGGAGGCCTTCCTGAGGAGACAGTGGGGTACGGGGGTCAGGGCACCCGGAAGGAAGACTTCCCTGGGGGGTGTGACTTGGGGTCCCTGCCTCTCTGGCTGGAGCCCAAGCGGGTGGGGCCGGGGCAGGCAGGAGGGCAGGCCGCCGCTCACCCTTCCGGGGGCCCATGAGGGTGGGTGGGCCATCTCTCTGTTGCTCACCTCCCCCCGCTCCCAGGACAGCGAGCTCCTGACCTTCCACCTTCCACCTGGGGGCGTGAGCACGGCCCACTGCCTGCTGGACGGCCAGGCCTGTGCCAGACATCAGCTGTGCCCTGCAGCATGGCTATGGGAGGCCCTGCACAGCACCCTGCAGATCCTGGTGGTGGTGAGTGCAGGGGAGGGGAGAAGTGGGGGGTCGCCAGCTTTACCTCCTCAAGGGCCCCCATCCCTGCCTGCAAAGTAAGGAATCACACAGCCTCCCATTCAGGGACGGGAGGAGGTCAAAGGGAAGGAGGAGGCAGTGACAATTATAACTCGCCCTCCTTTGGGGCTTGGGCGGCTTGGACACAGGTGCCTGGTCAGCAGAGTCGATGACTATGAGCATGACCCCATCACCCAGCTGGTGCCGGGGAAGTCCCCACGTGGGCTCCAGCCCCTTCCTCTCACAGCCTGCAGGAGCACCCCCTGGAGTGTGTGCCCGTGGGTCCGTGGGCTGGCCGAGGCCCAGCATCCAGGTGCACACCCAGTGGGACGGGCTTGTCCTGCGCACACTTCCCTGGGGCAGAGCCCTGGGGCGCTTCACAGCTGGAGGGCTCTCAGGGCCTGTGTCCTTTGGAGGGGGTGCCTCACCCGCAGATGCGCACGTCAGATGAGACCAAACAGCCCGGAGGTCCCTGGAGAAAGGTGGGGTCGTCGAGCGCCCCCCACGGCCACAGTGGAGCCAGCGCAGGCGCTTTCCCTGTGCGGAGAAGGGAGAGGCCGGGGCGAAGGTGGGCTGGTGTCGGTGAAGCCCATGGGGCCAGAGGCTGCCCCGGGCTCCACCCTGACCGGGGCGCCCGCTGCCCCCTGTGTGAGCCAGCCCGGCCGATTTCTGGCTTTACAGCTGGGAGTCTCCCAAGGGCCCCGCGACAAGGCACAGAAAACAGGCAGCTCGAAACAAGAGATCCTTACTTCTCCTCCGTTCTGGAGGCCAGAGTCCAACAGGGTTGGCTCCTGCCGAGGGTGCTGAGGGAGGGTCTGTCAGCTGCCGGCGTCCCCGGCGTCCCCGGCGTCCCCAGCTTGTCCCCGGCGTCCCCCCACTGGCAGACGCATCTCTGCCTTCACGCCGGCCTCCCTGTGTGTGTCCTGCGTCGTTTCTTTCATCTTTTCCTTAAGTCACAGCAGTCAATGACGTCAGGGTCTGCCTGAGTTCCATAGGGCCTCGTAATTTTCTCGTATCTGCGAAGACCGTTTCTAGACAGCGTCACGTTCACAGGCACTGGGGTGAGGACATGAAGACACATTTCTGGAGATGTGACTCGGCCCACACGACTGAACATTCCTCAGGGTTACACGTCTGTGCCTGGCTACTGGCGGATGCGCGTGGCAAAGTGCTGCCCCGCCAGGACCGGCCGACCAGACCCGTTCTGAAGCTGTGTGTCATGCAGGCTGTGGTGGCCCTGAGGAGGCCACTCTCTCGGTGCCCGTGTGGGTCACAGAAGGCCGGCAAAGCCCGGTGCAGGCACCGGAGGGGACTGGCCGGACCTGGAGGCTCCTGAGTTTGCCCGGTGCGCACAGTGGTGTCCGGTGGGTGTTGGGTTTACAGCACAGGTTCTGAACTAGCAGCTGATACAGGAAATGAATTTCAAATGCAAGGCCATCGTGGCATATGGCACCATGGCTGATCATGGCAGTCCGTGGCATGAGAAAACGTGGCAGTTCAGGTGGCCGGCACACTTCCGGGGTTCCCTCCTCTCCGGTTTTTATAGGCCCTACGGACAATCAGTCTGTGGGGCACTTGGGGTGCGGCCCCATGGCCAGGAACCAGAGCTGGCCTTCCCTCTGGCGCTGGGGAGCCCATCCCCCATGCGGCCCGCTCACTGGTGCCAAATGAGGGCCACGGGTACCTGGACCCATGGAACCAGGTGCCTTCCTCGGAAGGGGACTTGGCAGGGACACTCATCAGCACTTCCGAAGTCATTTACAGAATTTGCAAAAAGGAAAGTGGGAAAGAACAAATGAAGATTCTTGGGGGAGTTTTCAACATGACTCTGCTGGTTCTGGTGCTGGAGGGGAATTCTGGGTGTGGGTGGGAGACAGAGCCGCCTGGTAGCGATTACTCTTCGCCCACAGGGAGGAGCGTCTCTTTAATGAAATGCAAGTTTCTAAATACCCAGCTGGGAGAGCTTTGCCTCCAGGAGCCCGCCCTCTGCTGTTGGCTTGGGAGGGTTTGGAGAGACGGGCGCTGAGCTGGCCCTGCGGTGGTCTGGTTGTCGGGGAGAGAGCCCTCCAGAGGCGGCAGAGCTCCCAGTGTGGGCAGGGCGGGGTCTGCAAGCGCCGGGGGCCTCTGGGAGCTTCAGGGCAGATGGCCAGGAGGTGGGAAGGCAGAGGTGTGGCGGGGGGGTGGGGGTGCCTCCCCCAGGACCCGGTGCACCGAGAGCAGTGTTGGAGGGATGGTTTCAGCACCGTGGCCAGCGCCTGGCCCTGCCCCCTTCCCGGGGAGGGACAACAGGCTCAGGCCACAAGGGCGCCGGCGGCCCCTCAGGGCGGGGAGGGCTTCTCAGGCTTGTCCTTCAAGAGCGAGGAGACAGGCTTGCCTGGTCAGCATGGACGAAGCTCCTGGCTCACCGCCTGAAAGGACGGGGGCTTCCAGAGCGGGGGCACAGCACCCTCGTGCATCAAGGGGGACTGTTGGGCCTGTTCTGTGGATGCAGAAACCGAGACCCACCCAGGGCTTAAGTGACCCCTCAGGTCACCCCTGGTGGTGGAGGGCGAGGCTGGCTCCTTCTGGAGGCCCCTTGCTTCCAAGACTGTGCTGCCGGCCACCTCCCTGTCCCCCCACCACGCTCTCTCCGAAGATCTGCTGTAGCTTCTCCATAGGGTCCTCTGTGAAGCCCCAGAGGGGTGAGGGATGGTGCGCTTACTTAGGTTAATTCTGGGGGCTGGTGAAGGGGCTGTTCTAAGTGCGGGTGCCATGCCTGGCACCACACAGGGCGCCCCACGCCCTTGCGGCATGTAGCCACCGTGGTGTTGCTCTCCTGGCCTGCAGGGCTGTGGAGGGAGCTACGTCCAGGCAGAGTTCTTCGGAGCTGTCCCCCTGCTCCCAGGAGGCAGCCCTGCTGAGAAGGGATGAGGGATCCGTGCCTTCATTGTCTCCTTCCCGTCTCCCGCTGGGCTCCCCACTGGCTGCCCTGAGCTGGAGGACGCTGGGGCCTGGGTGCCGTCCACACCACGGAGGGTGGAGAGTGTGGAGTTGGGTCGCAGGGGCAGGCGGGGCACCTCCAACCCACCACCATCCAACTCGTGCCCCAGCTGTGTCCTTGGGTGGAGACCATTCCCCTGGGAGGTGCTCCAAGAATCGGTGAGGCCCCGAGGCTGCAGGTCTGACCTGCAGAGTTCAGAGGCCAGAGGGTGTGACCTCACCGTCCTCTGCCTCTCAGGGTTCCAGCGTCTGGGGAGGAGGTGAGTGCATCCCTCCCGGATGACCAGGGGCTGCCCTCCCAAAGGAGCACACGAGACTGTGGCCCTTTCGTGGGACTCTGTGGCTACACTGTGGCTGTCATGTGTTAGCCAAGTGGTCCTGCGCCGGGGCCACTCTGTGCTCTGGCTTCGAGTCAGGGCTGGTGCCCTCTCTCTCGTTCAAGGAGGCTGCAGCTCCCTGGCACCCTCAGGAGTAACTCCTCCGTGGCTCGTGCTGCTCGGGTCGCCAGTGCGCAGAGAGGCCGGGCGAGGGCAGCCTGGGCCCTGCACCGTCTCAGCTAGAGCCCTTGCTTCCACAGAGGGTGGTGCCTGGGCGTCCACGGGGCACTGTACGCCAGGCTGCCCTCTCCCCTGGGCACCTCCGGTGAGCCTGGCGGGGAGCCTCTGCCCAGTCAAGCCCCTCGGGGCAGCAGTCAGCCCCGTCCACTCTGCCCAGAACTGCCCTCTGGGCTGGGTCCTTGGAACCGCCAGCAGAACCATCCAGGCTGGCTGGCTCCGACTTCTCCAGCGGGGCTGCCTCTACGTGCCCCCTCCCCCCTCCGCCTCCAGATGTCCCCTCTGCAAGGAGGAGAGACCTGGCGGTTGGCTGCTTGCTGGGAGAGGCCCCCCCGGGGAAGACGGCCTGGCTGTAGCTGGAGGGTTCTGTCTGGGGGTCCGTCTAGGCTGTGAGCACGGCTCTGAACGCTTCTCTCTGCGTCTCATCCTCCCACTAAGGCAGGGACTTGGTTTTCCTGACTCACATGTCGGTTGGCCAGCCCTGACCCTGTCACCCCTCCCCTGCAGGGCCCGGCCAGCCGTACAGGGGCGGTCACATGCCGCCTGGAACGTCATCAAAGCTAAAGAAGTCCCGCAAGCCCACTCTCCTTGTTCGTTTTACAGACAAGGAAACTGAGGCCCAGGAGGGGCTGTGGCCTCAAGGTTGGGACACGCAAGGGCTTCTGTCCGAAGCTCCTGCAGCTTGCCTGGAGTCCTCACTCGGACCTTTCAGCTCATGGGCTTCGTCGATGCCCGCTATGCGGTCAGTGTTTCCCCCGAGGACAGAACGTGTGTAAGTGAGTGGCTGCCAGGCCCCCACGGACCCTGTTAGCAGCCCTGCCTGGACCCCCCCAGGCAGTGGGGGAAGGAGGGGGAAGCAGAAGGCACAGAGGGGGTGACTCTGCCTTCTCCTGGCCTGTTGTCAGCAAAGACGGAGACCTTGGCTCTTAGATGGGTCTCCGTGTCCACAGGGGCCTTGCCTGAGCAGAGGGGCAGATGGCCCAGGCGCCTGAGAAGAGATGAGGAGGGGCCCCAGGCTGTGGGCACCGGGAGTCAGCTCACCCCCAAGCCCCCAGGCCCCAGGCCTCCTGTGCTGCAGGGTGCCACCCCCACGAACCCCACAGCTCCTGCAGGTGGAAGGCTGAACCCTCAGACCCGCAGGGAGGGGCCCCCTGCCTCCTTGCAGCTGACAGCCCAGCCTTGCGGGCTGTGGGGGTCCCTGTCCCCCCCTCAGTGCCAGCTGGCCCCATCTGGACAGTGGTTTTGCTTCCTGCTCACAGAGGTGACCGCCCTTTGACCTTCCTCTGATTTGCAACCTCAGGATCCCTTGCCGGCCCTGATCTCTGGCTCTGAAGTGGTACAGAGGCAAAGCAGGGGTGGGTGGGGACTGGGTGCACCAGGCAGCCATGGATCCTGGGAGCAGAACCCTCCCTGGGGTCAGTTCCCTGGGGATTCGGAGCCGCTGTTCCCAGGGGTTAGGTGGCTGTGAACTTGGTGGTCCATGTGTCCGAATAACATCCTGTGCTCAGAGACCAGACTTGTTCTGGACCTGCCCCTGGCCCCCCAGCTCTTGTGCTGTGTGACCCCCAGACAGTCATCCAGGCTACTGCTGGCTGAGACAGAACAAAAGGGGTTTCGTGTACTGGTTACATTAAAACATACTTTCGGAGGGGAGCCAGGCCTGGGGTCAGAAGTGCCTTGGCTCTGCCCAGCCAGCCTCGCTGCCCACTGGCCACGCAGATGCAGCCTCAGGGGGCAGGTGACTGATGTTTGTGCACACGGGGGGCAGTGGGGGCAGGTCCTGGCAGAGCTCCCCGAAGCTCCGGGGGCCAGGCTGTCCGGGCCTGCTCGGTGCCCCCAGGCCACCTCCCCCTGCTAAGGTCCTCAGTGTCCACTGGAACGTTTTCCCTGGGGAGTCCAAAGTTCATCCTCCAGAGGGATGACGCTGGGCTCGGGGTGGGCCTGGGGCGGCCTGGCCTCCCCCTGCAGCCCCTCAGTCTCACCCCTGCCCCCACCTCCCCCTGCAGCCCCCCAGTCTCACCCCTGCCCTCCTTGCCTGAGTGCCTGTGGTTGGGCATGCTCTCCATTCTGTCATCTTTTCCATTGTTTGGGGCTTGTTTTATTTGGGTCTTGATTTCTTTCAGTTGATTTCATTGGTGGATTTGACCTATTTCCTCTCTACCATGTCAATGAAAAGCCTTCCAACCTCTTGTGCAAGCAGGTGTCCTTGTAAGTGTTGCCACCAGAGCCCGCCGCCGGCCGGGCCTAGCCTGCGGGGTTAGCACAGCCACGGGGCTTCTCTTCTTGCGGAAACCTCACCAGGCATCTGTCTGTCCATCCATCCTTCCGTCTCCCATTCGTCCATCTATCCCTTACTTTTTGAGATCCGCTTGGGGCTTGGCCCTCACTCCCTGGAACTCAGTGCCCAGCAGGGTCTACGGAGGTGGGTCTAAGACAGTCCTGTGCCAGGCGGCTGAGGGGGCACCGAGTGGCCTCCTCCCAGGAGGGCGCTGGGGCAGTGCTCTCGGTCTCGCTGTGGCCGGACACTGCGGTGTCGGTTTCCTACCTGTATCCAGGGCCCTGCACATCACGGCCTCAGGGTGGGGGCGCCTGGGCTGCTGGCTCACCTCCTCTCAAGCAGCCTTTGGCAGGTCCCACACGTCACCCTGAAATCTGGGGTCAGGAGAGGCGGCTGGCGGTCTCTCTCCACAGAGATGCTCGTCCTTCGTCACGCTCAGGCCCTCAGAGACATTCCTGGCCTTCACGCTACGCCTGTGGCCACTCCCTGGGGACCCGGCCCTCTGAGCAGCCACAGCCCTCCCCCTCCCCCATAAGTGAAGGCCCATCTCAGCCAAGGGCCACCAAGGGCAGTGAGTGGTGACGGGGGCCCTGGTTCAGGCCCCTGAGTCCAGGCGGAGCTGGACACGTGGCTTGGGCTGGACCGGCCTCCGGGGATCTTCCCCCAGCCGCTGGAGCCCCGGTGCACCGTCACCTGACCCCAGATGCTTGGCCCAAACTCTGTGAGCGTTTCTGTGGCCAGATCCCCTGCTGGAGGCTTGGGAGCCCTCAGGGACTGGGATGCGCCCCTGTGGCATCTGGAGCTTTCCATGCGAGAGCCTTCCTGCCCCGGTGCCAAGGGCTGCTCCTCAGGGGCCTCCTGACCTCGGCCCACCCTCGCCCTGCCCCCACAGGCCTGCGTAAGTGAGGAAGCACCCGTCCCTCCTGCGTGTGACCTCCAGCCTCACTGGCCACGGAAGACTGGAGGAGACTCTCCCGGCCCCCTCCCCCCGGGTGATTGGACACCAGCCAGGGCAGCAGGGCCAGCACCCGGATGGCCGCAGCTTCAAGAGAATTTATCACTTTCTTTTTCTAAAAATAAATCAAGGAAAAGACACAAAAGTCTGCAGCAGCACGGGGATCTCTGACCTCCGAAGCCACCCTGAACGCGGCCCCCCGGCCCTCGGCACCTGGGATGACAGTGCTGGAGCCCTGGAGGCTGCCCACACCACTGCGGGGAGCGGGCACAGGGACCTGGAGGCAGGAAGGGGTGACCCCACCACGAGGGCCCACGCACACCCACAGGGCCACACCCACCGCCCTGATCACACACCTCACACACTGGCTGACCCCCACCCGGGTGCCCTGCCGACGGAGCCTGGGGTGGGCGGCCTGGCTTGACCAGGGCCACAGGCCCCTTCTGCCCACAGAGCAAGGCGCCTCCTTGTCATCAGCCAGTGACGCTATTCACAGAAGGGACTAAGCCCTGCAGCATCCCTAAGGTGCCCCCAAGCAGGAAGCAGAGAGGAGCACGGCCGGGCGGCAGACTCGCTTCCCTGAGGGGCTGGGCTCTGGTGCTGAATTTTAAGCTCAGACTCAGAAGTGGCCTTAGAGACAAGATCAAGCAGAGGAGAGAGAAGGGGCTGGAGATGGGGTGAGGACAGGCCGGCCGTTCTGGAACAGAGGCTGCTGAGCGCCATCCAGGGAAAACCCAGCACTTCACTGTAAGTCTCCAAAAGCATCTAAGCATCGGTAAAACCACATTTACGCTCCCTCCCTCTGCCCAGCCGTCTGCAGCTCCCTTCCGCCCTGGGTCTCAGGTCTGGGCTGTGGCTGGGGACTTGGGCTGGCCAGCTCCGCACGCCAGCTCAGCCATCCTCAGCAGGGCCCCCTAGGGGCTGAGGGGCAGCCAGCATCTGAAGCACCTGGGAGAGAAGGAGACACGGCTGGGCCGCTCCAGGTGCCCGGTGCACCGCCAGGGGCCTCAGCCTGCAGGGCCTTCCCTCCCCGGCCTCTTGGCCCCCCAGAAGATTCTTGGAGACATGGTGGGGCCCATGGTGGGGACAGCCGGCAGAAGGCCATGCTTCCTGCTGCGCATCATAAGCAAAGGCTGAGATTCCCTCTCCCATCATGCACTTGGCCTGGCCTCAGCTCCAGGTCACGGACTCTGCCCAGGCCCTTTCTCATGACAACGCACCTCAAGAGCTGTCCTCCCCTTGCGTGGCTCACCCCTACACGCAGCCGGACAGGACACATTATCCCCGTGATCACTGAGAAGATCAAGGCAGAGATAGGCCCCCCAGGTAGCGTCTAATGTGGGAGGGGGGTACCCAGGGTGCCGTGTTGACAAGGACCCAGAGCAAGTATCGAGCGTCAAGGGGTTGATAAACAACACCTGCCAGGGGCGGGGAGAAGTCAGGAGCGCTGCCCCCCCCCTGCAGTGCCGGCCAGCCAGGGGGAAGATGGCAGGAGGCAGGGTGGGCGGTGCTGACACCTTGAGGCCCACGCGGGGGGTGGGGAGGCCCTGCTGGGGCCACTCACCCGGCTCAGGGCAGGAAGGCACGCACGCAGCTGCGGATGGGGGCCCTGCAGAGGGGGCAGAGCCTCAGCGCAGGCGCACAGTCCGCACAGACCAGGTGGCCACAGGGCACGAGGACCGCGCCCACGCTGTGGTCCAGGCAGACCTTGCAGGTCCGCTCCTCCTGCAGGCGCCGCAGCTGCTCTTCCACGTCCCGGGCTCCTGGGGGGACCCAGACGCACCGTCTGAGCCTGGGCTCCGCCGGGTTCGCCCACATCCCCCCACAGACCTCCACCTTCTGTACGGGGTGGGGGCAGAAGAGCCCCCCTCCGGCAGGGTGCAGGGGAGCCGGGCCTGCCCAGGGTGTCCCACCCTCACCTGGCTCCGTGGCACCTTCCAGCTGGGCCTCTCTTCTGGGCATGGGCGGCTTAGGACCCATGTGGACAGGAGCTGTGGGCGGTGTAGAAACAGACAAGAAGCGCCCAGGGGATGCCACCCAGAGGGGGCCACAGGCGAGGCCTGGCGGGAGCCCACACTGCCCAACCGCCCTCCCCCCCCCCCCCCCCCCCCCCCCCCCCCCCCCCCCCACAGCATGCCAGGACCCCCAGGGCCCACGGCACCAGGACAGGCCCCTCTAGCCCGTGGTCGGGGGGAGCCGTGTGCCAGGGGAGAGAGCGGGGCAGGGCAGGGCTGGGTGGGCACACACCTCTGGCCTCGGCAGCCTGGCCCCCGTCATCCTCCTGGAGTAGGTCGGCCACCAGCTGGGACGCGGATACGCCGGCCGGCACTGCCCAGCGGTACTTGCGCTGTACCAGCCGCTGGACCTGGCTCTGCCCGAAGCCCATGTGGAGCACAGCCTGCACCGCGGGGCACTGGCTCCACGCGGGCTGCCCCGGCCTGTCGTCGGCATCTGCAAGGCAGGGTGAGGGGCACTGCACCGAGGGCGGGGCAGGGGGCAGCCACCACGGCCCGTCACCAGGGCCACCTTAACACAGGGCCTCTGTGGCCATCACGGCTGCTTTGTCTACACCTCTGGGAGGGCTGCGTTTGTCCAGAGGTGCCGCCACACAGAAAACATAGTAAACGTCATGGCCAAAGCCACTGTGGGCGGTGTCAGGCACT
>PJEM01020683.1:0-12913 GCA_004023845.1 Helogale parvula
GGACTGAATTACAGCTCTCACTACAGGAGACACTGGGCACACCACCCAGCGCGTCTGGGCCTCAGTCCCTCATCTGTGAAATGGGCATAATAGAATTTCCCCCACCAAATGTGCATGTCATTTAGCATAACGCCCAGCACAAGATAGGGGCCAGCAAATCTTGATCACCGTCCTCCTCCAGACCCCACACCATACAACCAGTCTCTCCCCAGCCGGGCATGATCCAAACCACCACCCCACACCATCAGACCTCAAATCGAGCCCAGTCCCAGGAGGTGTTGCGGTGGGTAGGCCGCTGTAGATGCCCGAACTGGACCTCATAGGTGGCCTGGGGGCTCCGCACCCGGGCGGGGAACTCCACCTTCAGGAACTTGTGGGCCTCGTGCCAGTGCACCTGGGGTGGGAGGCCAGAAGCACACAGGCCTGGGCGGCTGCCCCTCACCAGCCATGCCTGGGGAGGATGCCCACCACGCCGACCTCTGCTACCTCGGTGTGGAAGCGGACGTAGGGGCAGCCAATGTCCAGCACGACCTCCTGGCTGAGCCGACTGTTGGGGCTGATCTGCAGCAGGAACCAGGCACTGCCCCGCATGCCGCCCTCGGTACCCACTGCCAAGGTCCCCGCCTGGCCCAGCACTGGTTTCCTGTGGGACGCAGCGGCAGAGCTGAGCCAAGGTGGGCTGATGGAGGGGGCCCACCACCACCCTGGTCCTGCCCATGCCATACCGCGTCTCCAAATGGTAGTCCATCACATCCCACGCGTCCCAGTACAGGGGGACATCATCAAACAGCACAAACTGATTCCCCACCGTCCCCTCAGCAATGGCTTCCCTAGAAGACACGGGGATCAGCTTGATCTCCCCAGCTGCTTACGATAGGGTGAGGGCGGGGAGAGTCGGCCCAAAGGACAAGGGGATTCCTAGCCCAGCCACCCTGCTTCATGTGTGGGCTACCATCCGGGCCCACTGAGGGGCTGCTGGGGGTGGTGTTGGGGCCAGGGGACAAAGGGAACGGGGTCTGGGATCCACTTGTGAGGCACTGGAAGGGGGCAATAAGGAGTCGGCACCTGCCAGAGGCCAACAGGACCAGGGACGTCAGGCAGCCGGTTGGGTCCAGCCTCACCCGGATGATGCCGTTGTCCAGAGTCACAGAACCGTCAGTCTTGGTGGGAGGGGTCCTTGAAGCTGAGTCTGCAGAAGCTTCCCACAACCAACAGCACCCCCAGCCCAGCCCACCTCACCACCTGCTCCAGGTCCGGGAGCTCAGTATCTCCATGTTAGGGACCGCCCAGGACAGGCCCCGCCCACCAGGATGTGCCTACACTCACCTCTTGCACTACACACACAGGCTGCTGCAGCAGCAGGGGCTGCAGTGAGGTGGGGGCAGGAGCAGGAGCATAGCCCATGCTGGGCACTGTCACCAGGGCTGGGGGTGAGGCCTAGGTGTCAGGGCAGCCCCCCTGCCCTTCCAGGAGCCATGCTCAGGAAGGGGGTGGGCAGACACTTCTACTGCTACTCTTCAGCCTGGGGCACCCCCAGGGCAGCCACCCCCAGGCAGTGTCCCCACCTGTGGGTCAGGCCTCGTGCTGCAGGGGTAGCCTTTCTCCCCAGTGCATACCTAGGCTGTGTGCCCCGCCAGGCCGGGGCAGGGCCAGCACTTCGGTGCGCTTCCAAGGCAGCGTGTTGACAATGAGGAGGCCCTCGGGACCCGGCTCCCCAGCACACAGGGCCGCGGCTGCCACATTGAGCAGCGTGCTGCCATGGGCACGGATGTCTGAGGAGAGACTGGCTGGTCATGGGTGGGCAGTGGGTCTGGGACGACCCTTGAGTATCCCACGGGACCCCCACTGGGCTCTGCCCTCAGCATTGGGGATGGCGGCAGGGATGTCATCAGCCTCACGTTCATAGTGGCACATGGCTTCCTCTGCCACCAGCTCGATGCAGCTGCCAGTCACCACATCATGGAACTGGTTCAGGAGCAGGAGCCTGCAGGAGCCAAGGGCAGAGATGTGGAAGGCCTGGCAGGGGGACCACAGAGGGGTCTGGGAGGAGGTCAGCTTGGTGGCAGGGGGCGGAAGGTGGCCAGGCTGACCTCCAGAGGTCCTGCAGCTGGGCTGCCGGGTACAGGAACTGGGTGCTGCGGGCCATGGCCAGGCTGCTGAGCAGCTCCACATCATGCAGGATCCGCTCACACTCACGGTTCCCCTTCTTGATCTGAACAGGGTTGGGGGGAACCTGTCCCAGGACGCCTTCCAAGCCCTCCCCTTCTCAGAACCCAAGGCTCCCTGGGGCCTTCTGGATAAAGCCTCTTGTGGCTGACCTGTCCCACATGCCTTCATCCTCTCCCCTCAGCCCAAACTCGCCCTTCTTCAGGGACACCCAGATATGTCTCTTCCCCAGGCCCCTGCCCGGCTCAGTTCTGGTACTCCCCCCCGCCCCCCATGCCTCCCTGGAACACAGACCTCTTCCCCCAGGTCTGGACTGGGCTCTGTCCCCTGCTTCCTCCTCCAACCCTCTGCAGACCCAGGGCACACACCCCCTGCTGGGCTCGATGAACAGCTGCTGACCTGGCCATGGGTGGTGTAGGTGCCATTATGTAGCTCCAGGAAGAGCTCCCCAACCCATGTGCACAGCTGCCCCGAGTCGCTCTCCAGTGCCGAGAAGAGTCTCCCCGGAGAAGACAGCTGCACCCTGAAGGAGACCACAGCCTGGGTCTCCCAGCCTCGGGGCTACCACGCGGCTCACTCTTTCTGCACGCGGGAGTGGATGAGACCCAGCCCCAGCGGAACGGAGCCAGCCCCAGAAAGCTCCCTGTCCACAAAAAGCCTGGATGTGCCAGGAGAGTTCTCTCTCTGGTAGATCTAAGCCCCTCCCCACCATCAGATTTTTCCCCACCCCACCCCCAGGGTGGGAGCTGGGAAGGGCCAGTGGTCCCGGATTGGAGCAGGATAAGGTCCAGAGGAGAAGTTGAACCTGATGTTTGAGGGGAAAGCAGGGCTGCACGGAGGGCAGAGTGAGCACTGAGGGCTGCCCAAGGGCCCAGTCCAACCTGGGGAGCCCATCTGTATTGTGCAGCCGCTTCAAGCGGTCCACCATGGTCTGGGTGGGACCACCACCCCCATCCCCAAAGCCGAAGAGGAAGGCACTGTGGTTGGTCCGCCCCTTGTCCCTGTTTTTGACCACGGTCTTCAGCACCTGGACAGGCAGGGCAGGTCAACATGAGTCAGTTTAGAACAGGACACTAAGCCCTCTCCAGCCTGCTCCCCTCCACCTCAGCCATTAGGTGCCCCCTCACCTCCTCCACACTGCCCTGCATCCCATATGAGTCGCCAGGTGGGAAGTGGGCCAGCACACGGGAACCATCCAGCCCCTCCCAGAAGAAAGTATGGTGCTGCGGGTAGGGAGACAGGTAGCGGCAGGAGTCAGGGCATTCCAGCCCTGTCCTACCTGCTATGTGACTCTGGGGAGGCACAGCCTCTCTGGGTGGGGGTTGGGTGGTCTGTCCACGACCCCTTAATGAGGGAGAGATGAATGGGCCAGGTGGGGCCCCCGGCCCCCTGGGGTCTGCTCACCGGGAAGGAGTTCACCAAGTTCCAGCTCAGTTTTTGGGTCAGGAAGTGCCTGATGCCACAGCCACGCATGATCTGGGGGAGCTGTGCCGAGTAGCCGAACGTGTCCGGCAGCCAGAACTGCGGGGAAGAGGGCCTCTGGCACAGGGCAACCAGGGCTCTTGGCGGAACAGCCCCAACCCCAGCCCCTCAAGTCAAGCTCCAACATCATCTGCCCGCAGGTGCGGCAGCTCCCAGCCTACCTCGGAACACGTCTTCCCAAACTCCCGCAGGAAGAAGTTCTGGCCCTGGAGGAACTGCCTCACCATGGCCTCTCCACTGGGAAGGTTCCCATCCTGGCAGCGAGTGAAGACAGAAGCAGCCGGTGTCAGTGTTGATGGGGAACAGGCAGGAGATCAGGCCACCCGCACCCCACGCGTAGGAGAAGCCAGGGCTCTGACATAGGGGTTACAGCCAGTGCTCAGAGGCTCTATCTCCTCTTGTCAGGCCCAGCTGTCTACTTGCTGGAGGGAAGTATCCAGGGTGGGGTCACGAAGACAGCCTGACGCAGTACTTGAGACCCTCCTCCCCCTAGGGACCCAGGCCTTGGGATTCCACGGACTACTAAGTGCTGCCACAGAGAGGTATGAAGGACATGCAGAAAGCTCCCTGCCAGCAAAGCCACATGGGGAAGGCTAGTATAACAGTCTGGCCTGAGGCGGATGGGGTGCGGATGGGACTTACCATCTCCACCCAGGTGCCCCCCACAGGCACAAACTGCCCACGGCAGGCGAACTCCTGGAGTCGGGCATACAGGCCAGGGTAGTGGCTCTTAACCCAGTCGAGCTGCTGCGCCTGTGGGCAGATGGGGCCGGAGATGGTCAGAAGCGACAAAGAACACAGGCCTGAGCGTCGGGAGCCAGTGGGCAGCTGAAAGCGGGGAAGAGTCCTCCTCCTCAGAAGCCCTAAGAACCTCACCCTCGGACCTGCTGGGCCCCAGTGCCCCAACACGGCTAACCTGGGAGCAGGCAAAGATGAACTCAGGGTTCTGCTCCATGAGCTGCACAGCCGTCACCCAGCTCCGGGCACATTTTCGCACAGTCTCCTTGAAGGGCCACAGCCAGGCTGCACAGGAAGGGGGTGGAGGTGGAGGGCTGGCAGCCAGGTCCCCAACTCCTCACAGACCTCCAGCCTCATCCCTGCCCCCGCACCACACCAGGCCCAGCCTGGGCCTCCAGGGGCATGTCCTCCAGCCACCCCAGGCCCCTTTCCTTGCAAGGCCCTGTGGCACCCCTCCTGAGCTCTCACTTCAAAACACGCCTGCAAGGTGGGAGTGGGGGGTGGGGAAAAGAGACTGTCAGCTTTACAGGTTGGGAAATGGAGGCCCCACGCCCTGGAATAGCCTCGCTCTGAGGCTGAGAACCCCCCATGCCTGAAAGGACCCTATAAAAGGTGGCAGGGTGTTAACATATCGATGGATATCCCGGAGCAGGGCACAGCCCCCGAGACGGCCTGCTTGTGCCTGCTGTCCTGTGCAAAGCCCTCCAGCCTCCTGGCCTCAGGCCTCAGAGCCTTCCTTACCAGCCCAGAACCCCACACTCCACTGCAAACCTTGGCACAGCAGAGAAAGCCCTTTTTCTGTCCTTCAGAAACGTTAGCTGCATCAGAATCAGTACCTTGGGGAGCTTGTAAAAATGTAGATTTCCCATAAGCCTCACAGATGCTGCAAACTCATCAAGTTCAAAGCTGAACTCGTGATGCCTCTAGAAGCCTGCCCCTGCATTTGAGCTCCTATCTTAATTATTTCTATGTCAGTCCACTCTGAGGACTTGGACACTCTTGTCAAACTGACTCATTCTCACTCAGTTCCAAGATCACTTCCTCCAGGAAGCCTCTCTTGAGTCCTCCTGACCTCCCGCCATTATGGCCCCAGCTCTGTCTGCCAATTTTTACAGCCACCAGTCTGCTGATTTTACAGTCAGCAGTATAATCCTACCTCCCGATATCTAGTAGGGGGCCACATGGGGCATCAGATTTTGTCGAAAGAAGAAATGAAGCCACCCAGTCCAGTCTCCTGACCCCATTTTACAAATGTGGAAAACTGAGGTCCAAGAGGGGCAAGAGCTTATTGGGATGACACAGGGTTTCCAGGGCCCAGCCAGGGCTTCAAGGGCATGCCTGCCTCCCCCACTGACCTGGCCAGCTCCGCCCTACCTGTATCGATGTGGCAGTGCCCCATGGCATGGATGGTATGTTGGCTTTCTCCTCCACGTTGGCTAAAGAACCTGGAGGCCAGGGCCTGCGCCACTGGGAAGGTGTCTGGCCGGGCGGGGTCACACACATTCACCATCTGGTTGGCCGTGTACAGGGCCTGGAAGCTGCGCTGGCTGTCCTCCCCAAGGCCCTGCAGCAGTGTTCCGCCCCTTAATCCCGGTCTCAAGCAGGCTGAGTCTCCACAGTCAGGCCCTAGCTGGCCTCTCAGCAAAGCTCCTCCCTACCTCCGACCCTCTGGTCCTTCTGGGTCCCCCTGCTTAGCAGTCTCCCGCCTCCCCTTTACGTAGGGAAATCCTTTCAACACTCAAGCAGGCAGAAACACTCTCCTTAATCTGGATTTCCAGACTCCCAACTATCTGATGCAAGAAACGGCCTGCTCCTGGGGGCCGGGCAGGGCTCTATGACTAGGGAGGGTAGGGGGGTCGATTACCTTGGCGATGCCCAGCAGCAGCTCCAGATCCACCAGGAGCCTGTAGACATCCCGGCAGAACACAGCCAGCTCAGCCCGGCTCACCTGAAACATCTTCTCTGGGTCAGGGGCTGCGATCATAGTTCCCTTTCCGGCCCCCAGGAGCCCGTTGCAGGCTACTTCCACATAGAGGGTCAGGCTATAAATGTGGAGAGGCCACCTCAGGCCAAGGAGGTGGCAGAAGGCCCTGGGCACCTGGGGCACCAGAACCACAGGGGCATCCAGCAGACCTCTCCCTGTTCGCCTCCAGGGTCCACCACCCAGAAGACCCCATAGTATCTGAGGCGTATGGACGAGAGGGTCATGTTCTGCTGCTGAGCCTCGGGCCGGGATGATGAGAAGCCAAGTTTGGAACTGCGTGGATTATGCTGCTGCTTAGCCTTCTATTTCCATTGCCATGGCTGCCTTTACAATACACTGCCTTGGTCTCAGAATCCTCCTTGCCTATTAAAATTGTGTTTGGATCCTCCAGGTCCAATCCTTCAGAGCAAAGAGGCAGCTGCCAACCCGGGGCGCAGCTGTTTTCTGGAGCAGCACAGTAGTCTGTGTTGTGGTTCTACTTAAGACGCTGGTGAGCAAACATGACTTCCTTGGTGAAGCCTTCCCTAATCCATCTCCCATCCTGCTCCTAAGTCTGGAACAGCTTTCCCATACTGAGCTCCCAGTATTTGCATTCAGGGCCGCCACTGGTTTTGTAATTATGTAAGTATCTGTGAGCCCCCCCTTGTGTCAAGGACCAAATTACTCACTATCCCCGTCCTAGTATCTGCAAGCATCAGATATGGTGCTTGGTAAATAACAGAGGGGCGTCTGGGTGGCTCAGTGGGTTAAGCATCCAACTCTTGATTTTGGCTCAGGTCATGATCTCACAGTTTGTCAGTTTGAGCCCCATGTCTGGCTCTGCGCTGACAGCACTCTGCTTGGGATTCTCTCTCCCTCTTTCCCTGCCCTTTCCCCATCGAATGCATGTGCATGCTCATTCTCTTTCTCTCTCTCTCTCTCAAAATAAATGAATATATAAAAAAATAAAAATAAATAAATAAAAATAGAGGCCCCTGGGTGGCTTAGTCAGTTAAGTGTCCAATTTTGGCTCAGGTCATGATCTCTCGATTCGTGGGTTAGAGCCCTGTGTCAGCCTCTGTGCTAACAGCTCAGAGCCTGGAGCCTGCTTGGGATTCTCTCTCCCTTTCTCTCTGCCCCTCCCCTGCTCACCCTCTCAATCTCAAAAATAAACAAACATAAAAAAATAAAAATAAATATTTGAAAATACAATAATATTATGTTAGAGTTTTTAATAGTGTCATAAAGTGCCCAGGTAATAATATGGGATGAAAAAAATCAGAATTCAAAATATCAAAGAACTACAACCTTAACTAGTGAGAACTACACCTGAACGAGTTCCTGTGGTGAACACTGAAACGTTAACAATGGTCATCTCTAGGTGATGGGATAACGGGAATCATTAACTTCTTTGTGCTTTTCTGTATTTACCACAAGAAGGCGGACATTATCTTTCTAGGCAGGGGAAAAAAATCCTATCCTTCAAAATCTAACTGTGAGATTCGAGGATGCCTGTGTTGGAGGTAGGCATTTCTGGGTCATGCTGGACCTCGGTTCCCCTTGACCCACTGGGGTCCCTCGCCCACAGCACGGTCAACTAGAGCACCGGGATTCACTCACCTGCGTGGGTCCCCTTCTTCCAGCCTGTCAGTCAGGACATAGCTGGTCTTCTCCCCCTCTTTGGTCAAACCCTGATGGGGAGTGAAGTGAGAGAGACAGGGCCTGAGGCTTTTGAACAGTTCAGGTGAAGTTTAAAGTGAAGGAGGCCAGGCCTCTCTGTCTAGTCCCCAGCCCTGGCTCCTCTCTCCCATGTAAGGCCAGGAATGACAAACTGGGGACCCGTGGCAGCCTGGAAGTTGGAGGGACATGAGCACAAATGGCCCCTGTTTACCAGCAGAAAAGCCCCTGGTCTTATGGGGAGGGTCCTGGGCAGGTACCAGGATGTCTGGGTATGGCTTCCGGTGGCCTCTGTACCACTGAATAAGTATCTGAAGGGGAACTCTGAAGTCAGATGCAGAGCTGCCTCATTCCTTGCTACATCCCCAGTGCTTAGCACAGGGCCTGGCCCAGAGAGCGCACTCAGGAGACGTGTGCTGAGCCAGAGGAAGGAGAGAGAGAAGGAGGAAGGGGTTTGCCATCTTTCCATACAAAAAGAACAACAGTCCTAACCCGAGACAGGAAGTTAGTCTAATTGGAATGGAGGCTGAGCAAGTGAACTGACCTCTATACATCTCAGTTTCTTTATCTGTAAATGGGCATAAAGACCCACCACATAGGACTATAAAAATTAAACCTGATATGGGTGGATGCATAAACAAGACCGTATCTGGGGAACTGGGGATGTTGTGGTAGGGAGAGATACATTACTTGAGGGGAAGAGGACTTGGCATTTATACTTTATACCATCCAAAACCGCTTGAAAGTTCTCCCCTTAAGTATATGCTACATAAAATAAAAACTAGTTTATGAAAAAGTGTTATGCTCTGCAAAGCCACCAGTCTCAGCACCTGACACCTAGTAGAGGGTTAATAAATGGATCTGCTGTATTTATTATAATTGTACTTGATTAGCAACTATATTCAGCCCAGAATGGGAAGGTGGCCAGTCAGTGGCAGCTGTTGGTTTAGCATTAAGTATGTTAAGGACCCAAAGCCATCCACTCAACTTACCAATATGAGAGAGGACCAATTACACTGGGGCCCATGCGCCAAGTTCACCAATCCTGAAATCCTGATACCACCCTGCAGGCAGAGCCACTAAGCTGTGGTTTCTTAACAGACCAGGGCTGAAATGGGGCTATACCTATCCCTAGGGCAGGGCTCCTCACCTGGACAGGTTCTCCATCTCGCCACACCAGGCCTTCTCCATCACTTTCCCAGAGGAGGTGAACTTCCTGACCCACCCACGCCTCCGGGATGGTCAGCTCCACCCGAAACCAGCAGGTCCACCATCTGCAAGACAGCCATTGAGATGAGCCTAGGGGATTGAAGCCCTGTCCTTTTGCCATACGTCCTCGGATTGAGTCAGGAGGCACTTGAGACTTTCTCCAAGCATCTGCAGCGTCACAAGGTATTCAGTTATGATCCACATAAAGGAGCAACAAGGTGTGTGGCAAAGTGAGGGGGGAAAAGTCAGAGAAGTCAGGGGTCTGCCATCTGTGCTAGAGTGCCTTTCCTTTTTTTTTTTTTTTTATGTTTGTTTATTTTTGAGAGGGAGAAAGAGGTGATCAGGGGAGAGGCAGAGTAAGAGAGGGAAACACAGAATCCCAAGCAGGCTCTAGGCTCTGAAATATCAGCACAGACCCTGACCCGGGGCTTGAACCCACGAACTGTGAGAACCTGAGCCGACGCGGGACGCTTAACCGACTGAGCCACTCAGGCACCCCTAGAGTGACTTTCCTAAAGGGTGTCTAGGTACTGGGAAGAGAGAGGGGAGGGAGATGAAAACTCTCCCACGGAAACTGAGGGACCAGGAAGCATTGCCAGCAGAGGGTGCTGCTTCTCCCCAAAAGGCCGTCTAGGACTGAGAGCCGCAACGGAGGAGTGGTCCTTAGAGGAGGGGATCGACCGGGGGGCGGGGCTTCCCGCTGACCCCGCCCTGCCCCTGGGCGTTACCCACGTGGGTCCAAAACTGTCGCCGATCTGCGCCGGGCGGAACTCCTGCTGGACCGCCTCCTGGTAGGGTAACCTCTCGGGCGTCAGGAAGCTGGAGAGCGCGGCCACCGGACAGCTGTCCCCGAAGAGCCTGGGCGGGAGGGGCGGGTGGGCGCGGGCTCGAAGCCGCCCCTTTTTGCCCGCGGGGCAGTCGGCGGAGGGGGACGCGCGTTCCCTCGACCGGCCGCCGAGAAGGCCGCCTCACAGCACAGCGTCTCCCGACCCTCCTCCCGGGCCCCTGGCCGATCCGCGGCGGGCACTTCGTCCCTCTGCCGCGGTGGCCGCAGTTGGAGTTTCCCCCCAGAAGGGAAGGCTGAGGCGCGCGGCCACGGCCGGCCGGCGCCCTGGGCGGGAGGAACCCCACCTGCCGCGGAGGTTACAGTCAGTAAAGTAGAGCGGCGACACGAATTTCTCCACTCGCTCCAGCGTGGTGCGCCAGTGCTTCAGGGATGGCGCCGCCGCCATCGCCGCGCGCCCACTCCTCTCCCCGGAAGGCCCTTGTCGCTGCCGGCGCGGCCCACGCTCGGGAACCAAAGGTTCCGGGGCCGAAGGGCGCCTGCCAGCCCCGGGCAGCTTTTCTTGGAACACTGGCGGCTCTCGGAAGTCCTGCTACGCTGAACCATGAACGTGCAGCTGAAGGCGCAGAGCCGCCTTCCGAGGCTCACCTTTATCTCGTCTGCACTGGCGGGCCACTTGGGCAAATCCCTAAATTAAACGGCAGATTTGACGCCGCTTAGATTCTCCGAAAGAACGGAGATAGACACCAGGGACTTTAGGCACAACGGGTGAGAGGCAGCCTCGGCTGTTGCAGACGCAGGTCACCCAGGCTCAGAAGCAGCAAGCGGGAACCGGCTAGTTCTCCTCTCCTGGCCCCACTCCCGGCTCTGGCTGTCTGGAAAACCTGTTGTCTCCTTAACGTGTGAAGAGCCAGGAGCCAGGGCCGGTGCTTTGATGCTAAAGGGCAGACATCTGTTAAATAGCGAGGGCTTCCCACCGCAATAATCTGAGCTTCCTCTAATACATATTTTGTGTATATAGCTGTCAATTGTCACCAGAAACCCTGGGAATGTTTTGATGTGAGATGGCAGCTAAGTCACAGCATTCAAAATCCTAATTGAGTAATGTATTTCACCACACAGTACCGGAGAGTTCAGAAAAGCCGTAGTGGCAGAAACACCTCCAGTTTCATCCTTACCCTGATAACCCATTGAGCTTTCTTTTTCTAGGATTGCCAAGTAGTGCTTGTCTATGAAACCGTTACTGAGAAAAATTATATACACCCTAGCCCTGATTTTTTTTTAATGGAAATACTGACCAAGTTCACATTTGAAGTGCAGATCACAGGGAAAGGTGACTAAGTACAGAATACCAAACGTGATTTAAAATAAAGACAACTCACTGCTACAAAACAGGCTGGGTTTAGAGCTTGGAATTCAATTTTCAGAAGGCAGGAGGGATAAAAATGGGGCTTGTGAAAACCCTGGCTGTACGTGAGGCTCCCCCTTCTTTTGGTTGCACTGTGGGTTGAGTTTTCTCCTGAACTGACCCTGAAACCCTATCCTGACCTGCAAGCAGGTACTCTGGACATAGCAGTGCAGGGAAAGCAATAGCTGGGGCTGCCCCTGGTCAGACCCCATCAATTTCCCCCAGAATTCCAGGTTAACACAATCTTTCTTGAGTGAGCAGAGGGGGATAGGTAAGCTATTGCTGGAAAAACCTGAAGATCTTTCCCCTCAATCAAGAATGTATGTGCCTCCAGGTCTGGCACTGGCCCACCCTCACCCTAGAATCTCCTCCCACAAGGCTCTTTGACCACCACATACACTTTCGGGTTCAGAGTCTCCTGTTACCTCTGCAACCAATAAGTCTAAAATCAGAGAAGCCTATACCAAGTGAAAGTTCAGAAGCCAAAAGATTGTAGTTTGTGGGGGTGGTGTTGGGGGTTTTTAATTAAGCAAACAAGACCACACAAAACATGTTGGTTACTGTATAACTGAGACTAGGGTAATGGTTGACGGAAAAAAATCTACCAGACTACTGGGAGGGGTTCAGTTGGTCTTTGTTCATAACCTCCAGGCTGAAACATATAAAAATTCAAATCACTCAGTTTATCTGGTCTGCCAGTCTAAATTTATGGAACATTATATATATAAATATATATATAAATATATAAATATATATATATATAAAATTCCATTTGCGGTTGCTAATAATATAGCAAATTTCTCTCTCCCAGCTCCATTTATACCATACACCTTGTTCACATTTCTTTTAGATACTGGAATACTGGTTTGGTATTTAAGTTGTTCACCCCCATTTCCAATTAAGGATAATAAAAATATATATACAGAGAAATGCAAATAGCTGGACGACTTGCCAAAATATATTTCCAAACAGTTGAAATAAGGGGGAAAACACGTACTACAATAATAAAGTATCCTATTTGAAAAATTTGGAATATTTTGATTTGGGACAAGTACAATGAAGCGCTATTTAAAGCAAATTCTTGTTTGTGCCGAGGATAAGGAACCGAAGCCTGAAGCCCAAATCCTTACTCCGCAACAGTTCTCTGGTGAGGACAAGGGACTGGGGTTGAGAGTACATTCCTTAAGTAAGAACCAAGCTTTATTTATTTACAAAAAAAAAAAAAAAAGAAGAAGGAGAAAAAAAAAAAAAGTTGGGGCAAGGGGGAAGACAAGTTTTACACAAAAGTACTACAACGGTATCTCCCTTTGGTAAAAAGTGTAATAAATGTCTTGTACATCTGTTCATAGGTACTAAATCTGAAGCCACATAGAACTATGGTACACAAGAAGCTAAAGCAGTTATGCTAGCACATCAAAGCATATTTCTTTTAATAAAAAATCGACAGTATGTACATTATTTACAAAAAAAAAAAAGAAAAACCAAG
>PJEM01020684.1:0-12917 GCA_004023845.1 Helogale parvula
ACACAGCTTCACAGCATCACACACGACCTCTCAAGCCGTCACACACATTCACGTGGCGTTGGAACTTCTCTCCGTCTCACACCGATGGCAACCTCACACGCATTTTGTCCCGCCCCGCACACTGTGACATGGGATTACTCAAATGACATCTGTGTTGAGCACTGTCACCCAGTATGTTGTGGTGTTACACAGTGACACCCTGTCAGGCATCCAGTGACTCCGCCATACAGTCATACGGTGACAGCCGTACAGTGACTCACCCTCGAATGACCTCTCCGGTGTCACACACCAGCTCACACAGCCCCTCACAGAGTGTCCCCCACGCACTATCATGCACAGTGCGCGCTGCTGTCACTGCCATCACACAGCACTCTCGTGTCACGCACACACCCGTGCAAGGTCTCTCTCATCTTGTCTCTGAGTGCCCTGCACAGTGGCACAGTCCCTCACATGCTGTCACAACACCGTGACAGTCTCTCTCTGTGTCGCCTCTGTGTCGCACATTGTCAGTTTCTCACAGTTGATCAGGGTGGCTGACACACACTGTCACACTCACGTGGTTCCTCTGTCACACCCATTGGCCCAGACCTGTCACACTGCCTTCTCACGCCACCTCTTGGTGTGTCACACTCATTCACCCTGTCACACATCATCCGCCCACGTGACCCACACAGCGCTGGTACCCTCCCCATGTTGCACACTGTGCCACACAATCTCTCGCTGTCACACAGAGCCTCCTGATGTCACAGCCTCCAAATGGTGTCTCAGGCACACCAAGCCCCACGGGGTCCCACACAGCCACCTGCGTGTCACCTCTCTCATCTCACACAGTCGCACACAGCGTCTCTGCGTAACACATGGTTTTAACTGTCACACCCTATTTTTTCCGGTTGTCTCCAAATGTCCCAAGGTCACACAGCCACACACACAACGTCACAAGCTCACAGTACTACACGCTCACACAGTCTCTTGGCGTCCCCCGCCACTTCCCAGTGTCCCCCGCCACTTCCCAGTGTCACCCAGGGACACCCACAAGGTCTCTCCTGCACTTGGCACACCCCTGCGGGCGCCCATACCCACCCTCGGGCCTCTCGTGACAGCCCCCTGATGGCCACACGGGGGCGCCCACGGCCCGCCGACACTAAAGCCGTAGGCGGAGGTGGAAATTGGGAGGGCAGGGCGTCCCCGCGGGCCGGCGGGGGTCGCAGAGCTGGGAGGAACGCCGGGACACAGAGGGGCGGAGGGGGCTGGACACCAGAGGGAGAGAACTGAAGATGGACCGGGACAAGAGAAATTCAAAGAGAGGGGGAACAGAGATGCAGGGAGAGGCAGAGAGAGATAGGGATGCAGAGACAAATTTGGAGAGAGAGAGCCTTAGGGACTACGTGACACAGAGACAGGCCGAGGGTTGCAAAGACAGAGAGACAGAGACATGGAGGGTATAGGAGAGACACGGACAGAAACGGAGAGGCAGAGACAGGGACCGAGAAACACGCCCAGGAGACACACAGAGGCGAACGAAGACCAACTCGCAGAGGAAGCCTCCCACAGGCGGTGGTGGCGGAGGCGGGGCTGGCAGGGCGCGCCCAGAGGCGGGGCCTCGAGTCGCTTGGGGGCGTGGCCAGAGGCGTGGCCCCCCCCCAGGGGCGCGTCCCGGGGCGGGCCAGAGGGGCGTGGGCTGGGGAGAGGTGGGCGTCCTGGAAGAAGCTTCTCCACGCAGTCGGTCCTTTCCTATTTGGTTTTTACCGGCTGGACAGAGAAGGAAGAGACGAGCGGGGAGGGGCCACCGGTCCGGGTGCCGGTGATGTGAGGGTACCCGACCCTGACTCCCCGCTTCCCTCCCCGCCCCCCGCCACCCCGCAGAAGCAACGGGGCCAGATGGGGGAAGGGAACCCGGCTCACATCTGGAAAGCATCAGGCGCGCCGGACGTGCCAGGGCCCCGGGCCCGGCTGCGGAAAGGGGGAGGGGTGCTAGGGCGCCCTCGTCCTCCCGCCCCCCTACACCCCCCCCACACTCAGCGGGGTCTGCCGGCGCCGGGGAGGGGCCTGGGCGCGCGCCGAGCCTCTGCGCCTTCCGCAGCTGGTTTCCATCAGCGATTTGGGCCCTGGCCGCCCCCAAGGAGGAAACCCAGCTTAGAGTGGGGGAAGCCGGGGTGACGACCCAATCTCCTAGCCTCCTCTCTGACGGCGGCCAGACGCCGCGGGGCGGGGGAGACGGACAGACGCGGCTTGAACCGTGCATAAATAACCTCCTTTTCTCGCCGGCGCTGCAGACCTCAGCCGTCTTTCCACCCGACGTTTAACTTCAGTTTTCAGATGTGCAGTCCTGGCTTGTGCTGCGTAGGAGGTGGCCCCGGCCTCCTAACAGCCTAGTATTTAGTGGCATTACTGTGCCCATATTTTGGAGGGGGAAACTGAGATCCTGGATTCGGCTTCAGCTTTAACTTTAATTATTCAAGAAATGTGCGCCAACAGTAACTCTGGGGTCCACTACGCAGTGGCCCACTGTATTACCAGTTGGTTGTCTTAGTGGGTATCTCACACTCGACGGTCCAACACTGAATTCCAGATTCCATCCGCCAAACCCCCTCCTACCGGAGTCGCAACCATCTGATAGTAAATCTTTGGGGTCATCCTTGACTTCCCTTCCTCCCTCCCTCACATCCCACAACCCATCTAGTAACAACTGCCACTAGCTCTGACTGACAGTCACTTCTCACCTCCTTTGCTGCCCACACTCTGGTCCAGCCACAGTTCCTCACTGGCTTCCCTCATCCGGGTCCCCACGGAGCAGCCAGAGGGACCCTGCTTGAAAGGAAGTCCCCAGATAATAGCATGTGTTGGCGAGGAGGTGGCGAAATTGGAACCCTCATCTGCTGGCTGTGGGAAGTAAAGTGGCATAGCCACTGGAGAAAACAGTCTGGCACTTCTTTCAGAGGCTTTAGAGTTACCAAAGACCCAGCAACTGCAGTCCCTAGGTATCTACATATAAGAAATGAGAACGGGCACCTGGGTGGCTCAGTTGGTAAAGCATTCAACTCAGGTCATGATCTCAGGGTTAGTGAGTTCGAGCCCCGTACCGTTCTGTGCTGACAGCTCAGAGCCTGGAGCCTGCTTTGGATTGTGTGTCTCCCTCTCTGGCTGCCCCCCTCCCACTCATGCTCTATCTCTCTCTCTCTCAAAAATAAATAAAATTAAAAAAAAAAGAAATGAAAACATACCTCCAGACAAAAACTTGTAGACGAATGTTCATGGCAGCTTTGGTCATAAGAGCCCCAAAGTGGAAACAGCCCAAATGTGCAGCCACTGATGAGTGGGAAAACTAAATGTGGGATGTCCAGACAACGGGATATCATTTGGCAAGAAAAAGAAATGAAGCCCTGACACATGCTATCCCGTGGATGAACCTTGAAAACATCATGCTGAGTGAAAGAAGTCAGTCACAAAAGGTCACACGTTGCATGATTCCATTTATGTGAAACATCCAGGATGGGCCAATATATGGAAACAGTAGATTAGTACTTTCCAGGGGCTGGAGATATTGGAGGATGACACCTAAGCATTTCTTATTGGGATGGAAATATTCTTTTTTTATTTTTTAAAATTTTTATTCATTTTTTGAGAGAGAGGGAGACAAAGCATGAGTGGGGGAGGGGCAGAGAGAGAGGGAGACACAGAATCTGAAGCAGGCTCCGGGCTCCGAGCTGTCAGCACAGGGTGGGATGCGGGGCTTGAACCCACGAACCATGAGATCCAGGACACTTAACCCAGTGAGCCACCCAGGCACCCCTGGATGGAAATATTCTTAAATTGATCATCGGGATAGTTGTACAACTCTGTGAATATACTAAAAGCCACTGAATTCTATATGGGTGAATTTTATGTATGTAATGATATCTCAACATTTTTTAAGTGGTTATTTATTTTGAAAGAGAGAGAGAAAGAAACATAGAATCCCAAGCAGACTCCACACCATCAGCCTGGAGCCCCGCGCAGGGCTCGAACTCAAGAACTGAGAGATCAAGATCTGAGCTGAAACCAAGAGTTGGCGCTTAACAAACTGAGCCACCCAGGTACCCCTTGACTTTTTTATTTTTTAAGTAGGATTCACGCCCAGCACGAAGTGCAGCTGGGGACTAGAACTCACAACCCTGAGATCAAAACCTGAGTTGAGATCAAGAGTCAGAAGCTTAACAGACTGAGATACCCAGGTGCCCTGATGTGTGAATTAGATCGAAATAGAGCTGTTAACCCTCCCCCCCCGAAAAAAAACCCCTAAGTCCCTCTTGTGCTCAGAATTCTCCCATGCCCCCCACCTCCCTTGAAGTAAAAACCAAAGTCCTCACCATGACCCATGAGGCCCTGAATAACGTGGTAGACCCTACCATTCTCTGCCCCCCAACTCTGGCTGCTCCCACTCCTTTGTCCGTCACTGAACGTGTTCATGTCCCTCCCTTCCCCCGCCTCCTTCAGAGCTCTGTTCAAATGTCACCTTCTCAGACCATTCTGATGGCTCCACTTAAAATCACAAACTGCTCTGCTCCCCCACCCCACCCACGTTCCTCATAGCTCTGCTCAGTTTTCCCCCACAATCCTTGTCACCCTTAACAAATTATAGACTTTATGTCAACACCAGCTCCCATCCCTATAAGCAGTTCCTTTTGTACCCTTCTAGAGATAATCCATATAGCAAACGGGCTATGTTGGGTATTATATGAGTCCATGCTCTTAAGCAACAAAACTCTGGCTTTGCTACTTATTAGCTTCAGGGAAGTCACTTAACATCTCTGTGCTTTGGTTTCTTGATCTGTGAAATGGGCATACTGGTATCCATATAACTATTTAATATGCCCTCGAGGTTGTGAGGATTGAGTCACTGAAAATAGAGTCTGGCAAGCAATAAATGCTCTATATAACAGTTAGCTCTTATTTTTTGTTTTTGTTTTTGTTTTTTTGAAGTAGACTCCACACCAAACATGGGGCTTAAACACGTGATTCTGAGATTAAGAGTCACATGCTCTACAGACTGAGGCAGCTGGGCGCCCTACTGTTATTTATTTATTAAATCAGTTTGTACCAAAATCTTAAAAAAGAAGAAAGAGGTCATCCATGCGTACTTCAACAATTTTGACCACAGGGGCCAGTGTGGCCTTAGACAGGTCCCTTCTCCTTTCTGACTTGAGTTGCCGCTTTTACAGAATGGAGATGGGACACGTCTTCCCAAAGGCGTGATGAGCCATGGCATTTCCTGGCAATTTTTTAAAATGTTTATTTATTTGAGAGAGAGAAAGAGCAGCGGAGAGGTAGAGAGAGAGAATCGTAAGCAGGCCCCACACCATGAAACCGATGCTAGGCTTGAACTCATGAACGGTGAGATCATGACTTGAGCCAAGATGAAGAGTGAGAGGCTTACCCAACTGCGCCACCGAGGCGCCCCTTGGCAAACTTTTAAAACTGACTTTTATTCATTGGTACTTGAAAACACTTGTTTATCCAGACACACACCCAGTGCCTAGGCGGGCAGAGGAGACGCAGGTGAGCACAGGTGGCCTGGTGTCCTGCTCTCTCAGAGTTCAAAGTCACAGAGAGGTGGACCCACCCACCTAGACACAAAGGTCAAAGCAGAACAAGTACCATTCTCCAGCTGACTGTGGAGTCCAGTGGGGGGTGGGTCCTAGCTCTAGCTCACGCCTTCTTGCTGTGTGATCAGGGTAAGTAATGGCCCCTCCCCAAACTTCTACTTACCCATCCATAAAACTGGTATGATTATTGAACTTATCCAATAAAAATATGGGCAAAGAGTATGAACAGGCAATTCACTGAATTACAGTTGGGCCAGTGGACATACAGAAGTATGTATGGAAACAGGGAGAGAGACATGCTAATTAAAACAGAATGTTTTCCCCCCATGAGATTGGCAAAAATATCTGGCGGACAGGTGGGAAAATGGGCATCTCAGAAATTGCTGTTGGAAAGGTCAGCTGAAGGGACTTTTACTGGAAGGAAGTGTGGCAGTGTCAATTAAAAGTTTTTAAATGAGCGTACTGTAATGACCCAACAATTGTATTTCTAGGAGTGAAGCCTACAGAAATACATACATATGTGCACATAGAGGTTCAAGGACATTACTGCAGCAAGGTCCCCGACAGCAAAATAATTGGGAGAATCAGCTAATAATAATAATACAGTGATGGGGGCACCTGGCTGCCTCAGTCAGTAAAGCATGCCACTCTTGAGCTTGGAGTTGTAAGTTCAAGCCCCACGTTGGGTGTAGAGATTAATTAAAAATAAAATCTTAGGGGCGCCTGGGTGGCTCAGTCGTTTAAGCGTTGGGCCTTGGCTCAGGTCAGGATCTCTCGGTTCATGGGTTTGGGCCCCACATCAGGCTCTGTGCTGACAGCTCAGAGGCCTGGAGCCTGCTTCAGATTCTGTATCTCCCTCTCTCTCTGACCCTCCCCTGCTCACACTGTCTCTCTCTGTCTCTCAAAAAAATAAATAAAAAGACATTAAAAAATTTTTTTAATAAATAAAATCTTAGAGCACCTGGGTGATGCAGTTGGTTAAGCATCCAACTTTGGCTCAGGTCATGATCTCACGGTTTGTGAGTTTGAGCCCCACATCTGGTGAGTTCCAGTCCCACTTTGGGTAAGCTTGAGACCCACTTCAGGCTCTGCACTCTTTCCCTCTCTCTCCACCCCTTGCTCACTTGTGTATGCTCTCTCAAAAATTTTTTTAAATAATAAAGAAAATCTTTTAAAAAACCAATAATTATAGTGATAGGAAAATGTCATCTAGATTTAGATGAAATGGACAATTTCCTAGAGGAATACAACTTAGTAAAACTGACACAGAAAGAAATAGAAAAACTAACTAGTCTATAACTATCAAAGAAACCCAGTTTTGGGGGGTTTTTTTTCTTTTTTTTTTTGAAAGAGAGAGTGAGTCCCAAGCAGGCTCCAAGCTCAGCATGAAGCCTGACGCAGGACCCTGGGATCATGACCTGAGCCAAAATTAAGAGCTGGACACTCAACTTACTGAGCCACCTGGGTGCCCCAAAGAAATCCAATTCTTAATTAAAATCCTTCCCATAAAGAAATCTCTGGGGGCGCCTGGGTGGTTCAGTCGGTTAAGCATCCGGCTTGGGCTCAGGTCATGATCTCGCGGTTCGTGGGTTTGAGCCCCACATCGGGCTCTGTGCTGACAGCTCAGAGCCTGGAGCCTGTTTCAGATTTTGTATCTCCCTCTCTCTCTGACCCTCCCCTGCTCACACTTTCTCTCTCTGTCTCTCAAAAATAAATAAAACATAAAAAAAATTAAAAAAAAGAAATCTCTGGACATTGATAACTTAACACAACCTAATGATAATAATAATAAAATAGAATAGAACTTTGATAAATAATACAAAAATATGGCTCCATATATACATGTAAATATATATGTATATACGTATATATTTATATAGTTACTTAAATTCATATTCATATGCAAACACATAAAGGGAAATGTTCAAGGATACACATCACACTATGATGATTTCTGAGAAAAGAAATTTGGGCTGTCCCTTTACTTATATTTTTATGAAACCATGTTTATGACCAAACACAACTCAATCACAGGTCAGATTCATTGTCGTAAAATAGCCAATGGTGGGAAAATCAGGTTGAGACCCTCCCTGAGATCTGCCGCCCGGCCCTAGACACTTCTATATTCAAGGCAAACAGTAGTTGCTCACTAAATGTTAGTCCAGAGGAAAGTCATTTCTCCCATTTTACCACAGAAGGAGAGAGAGTCCGCCACATATGTAACAGTGTGCATTTATTTACAAAGAGGTTAGAGAAACACACAGAATCCGGCCCCCCTGTGCACTGGGGAGTCACCATCGTCATAATAAATACAGTAATTTTAAAAAAGAAAAAAAATACTGGATTGGAACAGCTGAGGGTCATCCAGGGCTCTCCCCACTCCCTCTGGGAGGGGGGAGACCAGGGGGGGGGGGCATGAGATAGAAGCCATCTTCCTTCCCCTCTTCTACCTCCGAATCCTCCGTAACTGTCCGGGGATAGAGGTGAAAAGAGTCTTTCTTCCCGGGTGTTACCACCTCCTACTTGACCCTCAAAACCCCAAAGTCAGTGCTCCTTCCTTGCCCAGGGCACTCTGCAGGCACCACCTGGGTCAGACAGAGTAGAGACCACGGTGCCAAGGGGATATCTTAAGAATCCAGGGACATGGACGGGGGCACTTTGTGAATGGGGGGGGGGAAACACCATATCTGGGCATGGAAAGGAGGACTAGGAGGGTTCGGTGACGGAAGTGAATGGGAACAAACGGACTGTCTAGACTAAAACGGGGAAATTCAAGCTGAATGACCCCTTCTGCATACCATATTACAGCCATAGTACAGATGAGGGAAAGTGAGGTCCAGACAAAGGGAACTTTCTTGCCCAAAGGCTGCAGAGCCAGCCGCTGAACTGGGTCAAACAGGGCTCCTCCCCCAGTCCTCCCTATGGTGGAGGGGGAGCCTTTTCAACCGAGACTGCAGTGAGGAAGGGTCTTTGGAAGCCGAGAAAATGGTGGTCTTTGGAAGGGAGGTACGGAAGGGGCAGTGATTGGGAGTGTGGTGGTGCAGAGGCCATGAAGGGGAAGCCCAAGCAAATCCCCAAACTCACACTGTAGTCATGACCTTGAGAGAACCCGAACGGAAACGTAGTATCTTTTTCTTGAGGGCGTGGGAAGCCTTGATCTTCACAAAGACTTTGGCGGGGCCCGCGGGGGCCCCACTGCCTGCCCCACCCCCTGCCCCAGAGGCTGCGGTGGCCGCCACCAGTTGCTGCGGCCACACCAGGCCACCGCTGCCGTCTGAGTCGCTGGATGCGGAGCTGAAGGCAGGCGACTCGCCGTCGCTGGCGCTCGATTCGCTCTCCCCATAGCCACCGCCGACGCCGCCGGCGGGCCCCCGGCGTCCCAGCGGCCCCAGGCGCCCGGCAGAGCACTCGGAGTCGCTGCCCGCGCAGCCATAGAGGAGACGGCGCTGAGGAGCTGACGGGGACGGGACGGGCCCCGGACCCCGGGCCGCCGGGGCTCGGGGACGGCCGCGGCGTCCGTCCGCAGCGTCGATCTCCGCCGTGGAGCGCCAGCGACGGCAGGACCCCGCGGCCTGCGCCGCGAGTGTGGGCGCAGGGCCGCGACGGGGCCTCGGCGGCCGGGGCTCTTCCCGTTCGGCCGTGGGGTACTTGGGGGGCCCCGGAGGCACCGCGGCCGCGCGGCCCAGCAGGCTGGTCTCAGACTGGGAGCGCGCGGCCTTGCGAGCCCTGGGCGAGCCCCGGCGGCCCGAGGCCTCCGTCATGCGTCCGCGGCGGCCGGCGGCCCGGGGACGCTCCCGGGGTGGGGACTGCTCCACGCTGCGGCCACGCGTCAGTGGTGGCGCCTTGCGGCGAGCCGCGCGGCCCGGGAGGCCGCGGGTGGCGGCCTGCGCGCCCGGGATGTACTGCGCCTTCACCAGGCGCCCCTCGGCCGGGCTGTCGGGGGGCGAAGGGGCGGCGGGCGGCGCGGGGGGCTCGGGCGCCGTCTCCGACTCCCACTGAGAGGCCCAGGCGCGCCCCAACGCGGCCGGGCTGGCGGGAAGGCCCCCCGGGCGCTCCACCGGCGGCTCGGGCGCGGGCCGCGCGCCTCCGGGGGGCGGGGACACGTCGGGCGGCCTCTGGCGCACGCTGTTCTGGCGCCGCGGGCCCCCGTCCGCGCCCCCGGGACTGGTCCGGGGCTGGCCCGCCCCCCGGCGGCGGCGCCTGCGCAGGAGCGCCGAGATGTAGCCGTCCAGGGGCCGTCCCGCGCCGGGCGCGTCCGGCGAGTCCGCGGGAGGACGGACGCAGGGCCGCGGGCTCCGCAGCGCCACGGCGTGCAGGGGGCTGGGCGTCAGGAAGGGCCCCGCGCGGGCCCGCCGCTCCGCGGAGGAGCAGGCCTCCGGGCCCGCAGAGCCCGCTGCCGTCGGGTAGGGCGCCGAGTATGATCGCGGCACGGCTGCCCGAGCGCTCACTGCCTCTGGAGCGCTTGGACTGGCGTCTCCTGGGGAGGGAGGCAAAAAACAAAAAAAAAAAAAAAAAAAAAAAGGGAAGAGAGTGGAAAGACTCTCGAAGCCCTTTCTCAGGTTCGGAGGGTCAAGTTGCCTACTCCTCCCCTTCCACTGTCATCAGAAACCCTGCTCTCACCTTTTCCCTCCTACCATTCCCTCCTACCAGGTTCATAACAAAATCTTCACAAGACCCTGAATGGTCCGTCTTGCCCCTGCATCTCGAACCCCTCTCCTCTGTTATGCCCCAACTCCGGCTGGCTACATTGACCTCCTGGTTGCACATGCCAGCCTCACGGCCTTTGCACATGCTGTTCCCACTACCTGGAACACCTTCCCTGAGGAAATCTGCTGGGTCCACACCCTCACTTATTTTAGGGCTCCACTCAAATGGCATAGTCTCAGTGACATCCTGCCCCCGCCACGTCTTCTGAAATTGCACTTTCCTCCCGGATTCAAAAGAGGATGCCCTCCCTAGTCCCCTTCCTTAAATTTCTGCTCACAGTATGTCTGTATCTTACTTGTATATTCTCTTTTTCTCCCACTGGAAAGTCAGCTTCATGAGGACAGGGGTTTTTTTGTTTTGTTTTGTTTTTTTGTTTTTTTTCTTTTGTCCACTGCTGTATCCCTTACCACTAAGATAGGGCTACGCTGGCACATAGTAGGGGCTCAGAAACTTACTTGTGTACATGAGCAATAGCAGTTCCTGTTTACCGAGTGGCTACCGTGTGTGCCAAGTCCAATAGCAATTAGGGCCGAGGCTCACTGAATATGCAAAACTTCCCTATGATGTAGGTGCTGTTATCAATCCCATTTTAACCGATGGAGAAACAGAGGCCCAGAAAGAAGCAACAAGCTCAAAAATCACATGAAGGGGGAGTGTCACAGCCAGAATTTGAATCCAGGTCAGTCTGACTCAGAGGCTCGGGCTCAAAACCATTCTCCTACTGTCCATTCCCTGGTTCTCAGGGCCCCAACCCCACCCACCTTACCTAGGGACTTGGGCCTCTCGCTGGCATAGATGCCCCGGGGTTCAGAGGGACCCAGGCGTCCATAGGAGCCAGATCCAGAGAAGCCACTGTCCCCACAGAAGGTAGAGGGTGGTGAGTCTGGACCCCCCGTGGAACTGGGGTCTTCGTAGAAGCCTGGATTCCAAGGAGAAGAGGAGAGAGAATCAGGGGCCTTGACGGGGAAGCTAGGGGTGGGGAAAGGAAGAGACCAAGAGGCAGCCTGAGAGGCAGGGGGCAGGAGGGAAGATTGGGGGGTCCCAGTCACACCCTGCTCACCTGAGCTGCGCCCGCTCTCCTGTTCCAGGCCCCCAGACTCCAGGCTCAGATCTCCCAGCTGCTGGCCCAGGTCCCAGATGAGCCCAGGCAAGGCCTCCTGAGGGCATGAGGAAAGCAGACCGGTCAGAACGCCCCCCAACCTCTGGCCACTAGCCCCCCACATCTCCCCAGACCATAGGTAGTGTGTCCTGACCACGGGGCTCTGATTTCAAAAGGGTAAAGGCAGCACCGAGTCCCAGGAGTCCCCCCTCCTCCCCCTGGAGGAGACCCCTCAAGGTCTCTGTCCTTTCATCCCATTAGAAGTCCTTCCGACGGTCTAACTCAAGTCCTTCCTGCTGCAACACCTCTCTTAGGTGTGATAGGGTTCAGAAGGCCCCACCCCTTGCTCCCTCTCTATCAGGTGTTCCCTCCATTTGTCCTCATGGTCCCTTAACCCCCATTAGGATGTCCCTCTTTGAGTCAAAGCTCCAGTAGTGGGCTTGCTGTAAGGATAATTCGCTGCTACAGCTTGGCGGCCAGGACCCAGCAGATCCCTTAGCCATGGTCCACCTTCTCCAGTCCTTGACCTTCTCTTCTCAGATGCTCCCATTTCCCCCCACTGCCCCTTATCTGCTGCAGAAAGTCCTTCTGCAAGGCTTCCTCAAGTCCTTCCTGCTGCAGACCGATTCTTTCCCTCATATGGATAAAAGAGGCACACCACGATGAAGTCCTTTGCTCCTTCTCTGGGGAGGAACAACCTCCCCCCACACCCACTGGAAAGTCCTTCTGTGAGTCTAGCCTTAGTACTACAGCAATAACCCCCAGCAAGTCAGGTTCCCTGGCCTGGGGGACCCCACCTTCTTCCTGCCCTTGCTTCATTCCCACCCGGAAGCCACCCCCCCAACCCCGTGTCTGCCCCTCGCCCCTCGTCCCCATTTGAAATTTCTGTCGAGTCCATCCCGGATCCTTCTTGCTGCAAGAAATGCGCATTTCTTATCAGGGGAGAATGAATGAAGCTGAAAACCCCTTTAGGGGATGGGGGTAGGGGCTAGGGATGGGGGTAGGGGCTAAAACAACACGGAAGGGGCCTCTGAGACTCTAGGGCTTCACCCCATTTTGGAAAACAGATCTAGGGAGAGTCCCTCATGGGTCTGGGTGAGGCCAGAGGTGGCAGCAGCCGCGGGCTGACGGTTGACCCTCAGACAAAAGCGGCTTGTCTGGACCGCGGGAGGGAGGGGGGAGGGGGGAGGAGCTGGGAGGCCAGGCGCCCAGCCCTGCCTATTTAGGGCAGAAAGACCGGCCGGCTCCCTCGCAGACGCCCCCCCTCCCCCAGCTTCCTACTCCAGCGGCAGCTCTCCTGGGCGCCCCCCCTCCTCCCCCCTCCCCCCCAACAGAAGCCCCCATCTGGGCTTGTTTATGGGAGGAAAGTCAACAAGTCATTCCACTTTGGGCTCCTGCCCTGGGCCTTGCAGAGATGCTCAGGGTAGAGGCATCTTTGAGCAGAACCCAGGGGGACAGCCCAACTGTGCAGTATCGGGGTGGCTAGAAAAACTCCCGGGCGGCCCCTATATGCCCCGTGTCATGTCCCC